>PJEX01000375.1:5634-25401 GCA_005350895.1 Colletotrichum tanaceti | reverse complement strand
ATTAATACTAGAGGAGAGAATAACCCTTAGAAGGAGGGTTATACAGAAGGTACTAAACTATATACGTGATAATGTAGTAATTGCAGAAAGTCTAGACATAACGCATAAACCTGTGAAGTAGTTTAGGATAGTAATAAAGAAGAGGGTAATAAGTTATTTTAATTAATTTTGTATATTATAGCTAAATTAACTAATATAAAAGGTAGAAAGGTAGGGGAGAGGTAGTGACTTACTATAACTAGCGACTTGCTATGCAGGTACGTTATATTTTATATACTTCTTACTTTAGTAAAGTATATTTACTAATAATCTATAAGGGTTATATATTAATATCTGTTGTTATTAAGTTAGATTAATTGACTGTTTTGGTGAGAATTGGAGAAAAAGTAGGATAGAAACTGGATGGGGTGGCAACCCCATTTTCCCTGTGGAAACCCCATTTTTTCGCCCCCTCCGTGAGGAGGGGGTTTTTAGCGCAGCAGAATGATGACTAAAACCCCCGGGTAGTGGAATGGTATGAGTGACAAGCATAAACCCTCTATTTGGCTCAATCAAGATGAGTCACTGGCGAATCTTTTGGTCTCTCCCGTCTGAGAAACTTGTCGTCGCCCATATACTCTCTTTCCAATTGCTCTTGTGTTTAGATTTTATCAGGCCGTTTCCAATTTAACCATACTACCATTGTCAGACATTATGCAGACACCCAAAATGTACTCTGTCCGGAATAGGTAAAGAGACATCCCGGCGACGGGTACATTTCACCAAGAAGTTGCTATGATTCCTACTTAGTTACAAAGGGCTTGACATATGAAGATATCTATATGTGCAATCTCAATTTAACAGTCTTGAGAACTTTTCCCCTTCTCCGCTGAGCTCTAGAGGAAGGCATACATACATACATCTACCATGATGCGTCCAACGATCGAGGTATCCGTACCTCTGAGTGGGCGGTTTCGGCCGTCAAATGGATGCCTGATTGCTAGTGGGCTTTTCCTTTGGAATCTTGTCGTCCTAGAAGGGCTTAGAGGGAACCCTCGTCACCACAGAAAACATGCTTACTGGAGCCTTCCGTGCCACCCCATGACGACGACAGGGATTCTGCGGTCATTGCAGGACGACATTGGCCGGTTCGGTCTCACCCTTGCGAGTCCCACTTGGACATTCCGAGGTTGGTGGGCACAGATATTATCTGGCCCGGTCCGTCGCTCGCATTCCTGCACCTCGACCTCGGACTATACACACACACACACACAAAAAAAAGAGTTCTTTTTTTCCCCATCAGGCTGCCGCTCACCGAGACTGAGGCGCGGACCGGGCACCCACCGGCACCCAGCAGATCGCCGCAAGACCAACGTTAATTACAATTTACTGGCTGGCTCGGATTTGCGTCGCCGGCCCCCCCCGAAAGCAAGCAAGGCTGACTCGAGCCGCTTTCTGGAGACTTGATTCCGTTTAGCGCAAGACAGCCAGGGGAAGGGGGGAAGGGGATATAAGAAAAGGGGGAAAGAAGGGGGACAAACACATACCATACCATGGCTCGGAAAGGTAGCCGAAAGGTCAGGACGGGATGTTTAACCTGCAAGTAAGTCCAGGCACGGTTCGAGCCCTCCGATTGGACGTCGTGACGACCCGATATTGAGATTCAGGGATGAAGGGGGGGGGAGACCAACATGCCATTGAGGATGGATGAATGAATGGGGGGGTGATGGATGATGGCATGGCGTCGGACGCCTCTGTATCATCATGTCTAACCTGCCGGCAGAGTTCGCAAGATCAAATGTGACGAGACGAGACCATTCTGCAACCGTTGTACCGTCACCGGCCGGAAATGCGATGGCTACCCGCACGTTGCCGACTTGTCCGATGTCTCGTCAAGCTCCCCCGGCTCGTCTGTCGTCAGACTCCGACCGAGCCGCGCCTCTCCCGGCGTCAACTCCCCCAACGACAGCCGGGCCTTGCAGTACTTTGCCGAGGCCGTGGGCCCGCTCCTCTCAGGGGCCGTAGACCCCTACTTCTGGACGCACATCGTCATGCAGTTCAGCACCCTCGAACCGGCCGTCACGCACTCCATCCTGGCCATCAGTGACCTCTACGAGCAGTTCCACGCCGGGGACAACGCGGCGGTCGTCCCTCGCGACCACAGCTTCGCCCTGCGGCATTACAACGCCGCCATCCATGAGCTCAAGGGCATGATGTCCCGTGAGAAGCAGCCCGTCGTGCTGCTCGTCTGTGTCTTGTTCATATGCATCGAGTTCCTGCGGTCAGGCCGCGAGGCCGCCATCAAACACTGCAAGCACGGCGTCGCCATCCTGCGGGACACCCACAACGAGTTCCCCTGGACGAAAGAGCACCTGCTCCCGCTCTTCCGCCGCCTCTCCGAGTATTCCTTCTTCTTCAGCAATGAAAAGTCCGACTTTCCCGACCTGAGCGGGCTGGAGTGCCATGTCCCGCCCACTTTCTCGACGTTCCAGGATGCCCAGTTGATGATCGACGACATCTATTGCCAGACGCTGCAGCTCATGAAGAAAGGGTACCCCTACCGCGACGACTCGCTCAGGGGCTGTGCCGTCCCACCGGACTTACTCGCACAGCAGGAGAGCATCAACCAGCTGCTGGACAGGTGGGACGCCCTGTTCACCCGTTTCAACGACCAGAACCAGTGCCAGACCCGGTATTACTCGGACACTCACACCCCCACCACCACCACCGAGTCGTTGGAGCCCGAGGAAGACTACCTGCCCAAGATGCTCCGGGGTTTCCTGTCGACGCGGTACGAATGCTGCCGGATCTGGCTGAACATGGCCTTCTTGAACAACCAGACGGGGTTCGACAGGTTCCTGACAAACTACAGCCGCGTGGTCGAGACCCTCGCCACGACGGTCGTCGTCGTCCCGGAGCGCTCGCGGCTCGCGAGCCTCGGCGCGCAGAAGACGCCAAAGTTCATGTTCGAGACGGGCTACACGCCGATGCTCTTCTTCATCGCCACCACGTGCCGGCACCTCGAGACGCGGCTGGAGGCCCTGCGCCTGATCCCCATCCTGGGCCTCCCGCGCGAGAACCTCTGGGAGATGGCGACGCTGGTGGCCATGGCGCGGCGGACCATCGAGCTGGAGCACGACATCTCCCTGGACCCCTACGGACGACCCCTCGCCCCGATCGAGCCGGGCCGGGCCCCGCCGGCCAATGAGAAGAGGATTGTGGACATGTGGACGGAGCCCAAGACCGAGGAGAAGAACATCATGGGCCACATCGTGCGTGGGAGGATCGTCGGGTTCTTCAGGCGCAGGGCCGACGGGACCACCACGCTCCACACCGAGTTTGTAGAAGTGAGGAACGTCAAGGAGGAAGTCGGCACATCCCGCGTCGGGTCGCCCGTGATAGTTCCATAGCAACGGCCCATTGTTCATTTTCGGAAGGTGTTGGTAGGCAAAGGGACGTTAACGTCGGGGTTGGTGATAGCTTCAATTATCGGTGAACTGAACTGGCTATGGGGAAAGGAAGGAAAACAACAAGCAGGGGTCCGCGGCAGGAGCAGGCCAAGTAGGTAGGTGGGCTGCCCACCGAAGTGGGGCAGCTCACCCAGGTGGAGTCAACCACCTGGCCTGTGCCACCGTTAACCCCGATCCTCCCCTTAACTCCGAAGGTCCGATTCGAACGAACCAACAGAAGGGAAAAAAAAAAAAAAGCATGGCCTGATTAATTCGTCGGCCCCTGTTATGAAGAGGCTCTCGAAGAGAGTATTACAGGCAACCGAGGTAGTATTTGACGATTGCAAACGAAGTGGAAACAGATTCCAGAGTACCCTGTACCCCACCCCAGAAGAGTCTGCTTATTTTGATAGCAAGCACTCCCGTATAACCTAGAGGTGCAGTTCCGAAAGACCAAGTGGTGGGAGAAGTGGTAAAATCAATGGCACAAGTTCGATGAGTCTAAGGGAAAGCCGTGGTTTAATACCTAGGTGGGAGTCCTGTGCTGAGGGGTTATGTAGACAGCCATCGAGGCCTTTTTAGAGCCCAGCGGTGCACCATACGCAGTCCTTCATCTATTCAACTCCTAACCCACACATTTACTAGTCATGTTAATCCGCAAGTCTAAATATCAGGGGAGACCCCCAGGCTAATCAACACGCTAAGCCTCAACTTAACACGATCTTCTTAGACTCTTATAGGCAAGTTGTTTACTAGCTGAGGAGGTTATTTTAGTCAGGAGACTAGTAAGTAACTAGTGTTCCTCTTTTTCCTTGCCCCAGCTTTCAACCGGAGAAAGACATGCGTTATTTTTGGCCATATGTAGAAAACTGCTTATCCTGGAGTGGCGAGACAAGATGGCGTAGAGGAGTCTGGAGGTGCAAAATGTTGAAACCGTATCTCACTGTTCTCACAAGGCTTGGCCTAATAGTCTAGCTATTGCTCGGTACAAAAGATTCTGCATTTGTGTCAGTGATCCGTTCCAAGTAGTATTGGGAGTTGTCTGGCGCGCCGATGAAAATGAACTATTGAGCAGAGAGCATTTCCATGGCTGGCCAAATGGGCGGGCACTCGTGCACCTCGCAGTCGTATGTTGTCTTGTCTCGTCCGGACTTCTGATTCAAGTTGCTCGGGTAGACGAGATCAACAAGGCGCACAGCGACCAAAGCACATGTTGGCCGAGCAGGGATATTAGCGGAATATCATATTTGGAATAGCGCCGCGGGCGTTGGGATAAGCTTCAAGTAGCCCGGGCGATCAACTTGACCGCATACGACAGGTGCTGCCTGGGTCTGGAGGCAGCTGATGCGGCGTCGGGACTCGGATGTACTGTTACAACGTTGGTTCACGTCAGTTTGAATGATGGGAGCATGGTCATATGCCCGTGACACAAATGCCGAACGAAAAGCATCTCCCGTGGTGAGGCTCATTATTCGTAAGTCGCGAGGGATAAAGGTCCTCCGCCAACTATCATTGCGATTTGCGAATCCGCGGGCAAAATCAGAGTGGTTCCGGTCCACTCGACGGCGAATATCCGGAACCGAGGGTAGGGATGTGTCTCGTGGAGCAGTAAATTACCGGCATGTGAAACCTACTGCCGATAGTCTCCCTCCCGTCCGAGAGACCCTCTCCATTGTCGGCCAGCAAAGGTTATCATGTTCTTAGGCTCCTGCCTCAGTAAGCTGTATTACTTCCATCCAATGGTTTGTAGAGCAGTTGGTCACTCGTACCACTCTCCAAGTTGTTTCACCGTCCACCTGCTCCTTTCCTCGGCCTCCGCGGGAAGTGAACAGGTGAACGATACGTCTTCATCCGAGATTGCTCGACACAGATAGTTTTTCGCCAGTTTCTTTGGAATATTCTACTGCTCTTATGTACCTGTATGTTTCGTAGCCGCATCAATTCAGAGCCCAAGCCGTTTGTTTGCCTTGAAAGGAGTCGAGAAACGGATGCTGATCGTGTTTTCAGTGAACCGGTCCGACGATCGAACCATGACGGCAATTTGCTTCATCTACGGGAGCTCTTTTCGCGACTGGATTTCTTCGACTCGCTAATTCCAGATGCTGGTTCACCTATGTGAGCACTCGAGTGTGTTTTCCCGATAACGTAGCCTCAACTAGGTCGCATTCCCCATTGGTATTTCAGAAGAGTATCCAACTCTTCAATCAATGAGCTATGGAAAGAGCTCTCAGACCCTCTGTTTATTGCCTGTCGAAATGCGTTCACAGGATATTGTCCTCTTCGCCATCGTTCTGTCCATCTCCGCCGTCGCCATTGAGATCAAAGACTTTACCCACCGCGACGCTTATACCGAACGACATTGCATTCGTCATTAGATGGCATCAGAAGCTTCCCCTCTAGTTGCTCACGCCTTGGAAGTTGGCCGTTGGAATTATCTTCGGATGCCAAGTCCGTCGGCACAATGTCAAGACGTGGCATCACTCTTCTAGGCCCGGCCTCATGACGTACACGAGGATAGACATATCCATGGTCTCTAAAAAAGAGGAATAAAAAAGGACATGTGTCGTGGAGGAAATCTGCATATTGAGCGAGTGAGGCTTTTTGGGAAGCGGGAGGTTGGAGAGGAGCTCGAGGGTTCTGAAGAGCATTCGGGGCACACTTGTTGCCCCGTCCCCAAGGCAAGCTTTGCCATTCGACACCACGAATGCTGATCTGAAGCTTACCGGTCATACCAGATACGGAATGCCGTCTATCGATGAGTCGTTGCTGCTCTTTCAGCAGTCAGTACGGCGCATTGGTACGCCCATGTTGTCAGACGTGGTGTTGAAACCTGGTGTTTATCGCCACCCTAATCACACTCTAACCTATATGTAAAAGATGCCGCGCTTCTCCAATGCGTATATCCACTCGCCGCTCCGCCAGCGGCTTGTTGTGTCGTTCCGCCCTTGCACAACCCCGTCGTCGGGCAGTGCGCGATGCCGCCCGCCGTTCTGGTTCCGTCCCCGGGCCCGGCCGTCCCCGATGAACCACAACCCGGCAAACCGGACCTGAGTCAAGCTTGCCGCCCTTATCCGTGCGGCAAATTACACCGTGCCCTTGAACAGTTTGATTTTCAGAGACTGAGACAGCATAGGAGCGTTGGGGCTGTTTAGTTGCGTGCGCCTTTTCTACTACAGCGTGGCCTGTACTTGGTTCCTGCGTAAGGTGCTTGGCTGAGTGTGTCTTTTTGTACTCGCGGCATGATTCCTGATATCCTGTCCAGAGACGTTCAGAGCAAGGACCTGTTGGTTTGATTACCAACGTCCCAGAGAACTGCGAGCAAGCAGTGTTCCGACGAGATGGTTGAATCAGTGGCAGGGGCAACGTTGTAATTAATCAACACAACCTGACACTGTTGGTAGGTATAACCAGACTGATGCCAAGGCTACCCAACCAGAGAGGCGGGAGGGGGGGGAGGGTGGCAAGTGTTTACTTTTAAGCTCCAAAACTTGCTTCGTGAAACAAGAGAAACTGACCGATAAACTCTGGAGAAAACACGAGGTGCCGTGCGGGCATATCGCATATCACAAATCGCATTCTGATGGAACTTTCCCAAAGCATTTCCGTGGGGGCAAGAATCTAACATCCGGTGGGGGGGAAGGGGGCAAAATACGGGCTTGCATTAATAGTAGACACGGCGCTTCAACGTCCTGAGATCCGTTCGAGTTGCAGAGAAAAGCACCCACCCTCGAGGGTGACATTTCCGCAGTGCATCAAGTCGCCTTTCAAGCCAACATGTTCCTAGAGACTCAGATTACCTACGTCAAACCTCAACTCGTACATCGGGAGAAACTGGATACATACCCCACGGCAACGGGTTGCTCAACGGTCCAAGGCCGTCTCTCGCTGATACCAGGGAGATTCGCCCACCCAACAAGTCTCGATGTGATGATTGCACAAGGCAGGGCCCTGCCCTCCACCACGCCACTGCTCCGACAACCAGGGAACAGAGTCCCGGCCGGGTATAAGTGGACATGCGGTTTACGGGGCGAAGCCCCGAGAGAGGCAAAGGACGCCGTGTCAGCCCATCAGGTTTTGCCCGTGGCTTGGTATGCGAATCATAGCAACCTGGTAGGTTACGTTGGCGGATGGAATTGGTAACGAGCCTGGCTTGCAAGGTGGGCACTGACTGACATCACTTCCTCTCGCCAAGGTGTGGCTCTCGACCAAGCGCAGTGAAAACGTGTGGTGGCCCTGCTCGTGCGAAGGATTCTCGGCAGTGAAGAACGCCACCGGTAGCTGATCATCGGGAGGCCATTCTTTATGGACGTGATGGCGAATCACACAAGGCAGAGCCTACAAGCTCGTCATCAAACCTGTCGGGCTCGTGCATGAGAACCACCCGGGTTGAATTAATAATAGAGAGGGGAGGCCTCAGGGGGCTCTCTCTCTCTCCCCCCCCCCCCTGCGGCCCGAACCATGACCCCATTCAGTGGGCCACGGGAGAATCCTTTCTACGATTCGCATGGGTGGGAAAAACAGCATCCCCCATCGGACCAGTCGATACCCGGTGCCCAGCTCCGGGGCCGCTGCTCCAATCACATCAGCCCAAGGGTCCTCGGTCGTGACGGAGCGGCCGTTGGGCAGTTCAAGGGGGTCGAGGGCGGACAGAACTCCTGGACCTAGGCTACCTACCGGTACCAAAGGTAGTTGATGGAACCCCTGAATCGTTTCCCTCTCCCTGCCTGGTCAAAGAGCACGAGCTGCCGCCGCCCTCAAAAGGGCCCAAGGGACATGGAGAGTCCACGTGTATGGTGTGTGAAACAGCAGGGTTGACAACCTTGAGCTGCTGTTGATGCCCCCCCCCCTCCCCTGCGAGCCACCTACCTACTTTTCAATTACCATTTCCATGAGAGAGGGGGGGGGGAGTACTTGTGCTTGTCATCCGTATCAACATTGGCTGGGTGGGCATAGCTCTGCCGTCCAAGGGTGGCGGGCACTCTTGACAACCATGCACAACGCAAGCACAAGCACACAAGGGGCATGTCAACTGGCAGAGAACCCTAGCCAATGGACCCCTCAATCCTTCTTCGCATGGCCTCTCATGTTTCATAGTGCAGGGTACACCAGCTTAGCGGAGGCCACGGATGTTCGCCCTCGACCAACCACACGTGCCTACACCCCATCACCGTCCGAACCTAATACGGAGGCGACTCCGAAGACTCTGGGCCAATCAACGGCCACAGAAGGCTTCCGGTATACGGAAATTTCGTTCTCTGACCCCTTTGCCCCCTTTGGACCTCTCACTCCGGCCGCCCTCCGGCTTGAGGTTTCGGTCTGAAAAACATGTGTGAACGAGCCGCGTCCCCCCCCCCCCCCCTTTGTACTGATACACTATCACACCTCAAGGACCTCCTCGCCTGGGTAACACTTTGAGCTGGGATGAGAGGTCCAGGCCCCTCGATGGGCAGCGCCTTTTCTCGAGACATGGCCACACGCCGCAATCGTTGTGCAGTGAGCTAGGCTCGGACGAGAGCGTGAGCCGCAGGACCTTCCTTCGACCACCCCATAACAACCTTCCTATCGGGTAGTACAGGCCATTCTACTCTCTCCCTTCCGGAGTCGAGAATGATGCCTGGCTTTTCCGTGGAAGGGGCGAGGGAATCTCGCTCCGGGGGGGACGCGATTTGCGAGTTGTGAGTTGCGAGTTGCGAGCTGTGAGAGGGGTTTCTGTCGATGAGATCTCCCCGTCTCTACCCGTAACTCGATCCGTTGAGATCACCAGGTAATTGCCAACAAATGTCGTGAAGATCAGAGGGTCTGCCGCAAACCATTTGGCTTTTGCACGTCATTCCTGGCTCGGTCTTGCCGTGCTTGTCCTGTTGGATGGGCCCTTGTATGCTTTCTTGCTTGCAGCATCTGCCACCCCCCTCCCCTCCCTAGGTAAGGTGGTGAGGTAGGTAGGTAGACCGTAGTGTACATATGGGATCCATCCAGTACGGGATGCCGCTGCGGGGAATGCCAGATAAGCCGGCCCAGCCCAGCCACAAGCATACATCAGGCCATCGACGCCTCTGGGAGTGTCCCAGGAAAGAATCTCAAGTAATTTCGTCCCTCACAATAATATACACGAATCACGAAAAAGGCAAGACATCACCCCATGCTCACTGGGGTTTCAGTTGCCGGCGCTTCGTTGGTTCCTATATCTGCCATTAGCCACACAATAGAACCCGAGATCGACCAGCATCGAAAACGGACTGGAACGGCCCTCTATTTTCAGAGCTTCAAAGATCCGCCGTCGAGTCGAAAGATCCGGAATCGATAGGAAAACGCCACTACGCCCCAAGACTCGGTCAACCTACAAGTGGTCGGACGACGCTGTAGCATTCTACAGACTACAGGTCCCTCCCCTTACAACCAACTGCTAAATAGTATGTCCGTCACTGCAGTGGAAGCATGAGAATCCCTCAGGAACCGTTGTCCTGACTTACCCGTCTTGATAGGCCATGGCAAGCAGAGTCCCGCTGGCGTCGTTGCCAAAACCCAAGGCTTCTCGAAAATCGAGGATCTGCACGCGGGAGGCGTGCGAAGCGTGTCGAGAGAAAAAGGCAAAGGTACGTCGGCAGGGCTTACTTTTGTCTTCCTGGCTCTCTCTCGTCAGAGCCCTTGTCCAGTTTTTCCAGACCATCATTCAACTCGTCCGAGGAGAGCAAACAGCTGACAGTCTCTCTCTCTCTCTCTCTCTCTCTCTGTCAGTGCGATGGAGGAAAGCCATGCTCGCGATGCGGGTCCCGCAACGAGGAATGCGTGTACCTCGCTCGACTGCAACAGACCAAACGGAGTCTGCAGGCGGAGCTCGAGCAGCTGAAAGATGCGCAGCACCAACGGGACGCCATCCTCGGCGCCCTCGCGGAGCCGGGCCAGTCCCGGGACGTCCTCCGTCGGCTATGGAGCGGCGAGACGTTCGAGACGATATACGAGAGCCTCGGCGCTCACGACGACCTGGTATCTCCGGCTCCCACTCAAACACCCGGCGCCACGAGCCAGACCTGGTCCGTCAAGGCGGAGGAGGCATCTTGGACCCCGAACCAGACACCCCTCTGCTCCCCGCCGATCCTGGATTACTCGTATTGCCACGGGTTGGAGGCCAGTCACGTCCGAGGCGCCATCAACCAGCACGCAGGTCCGGCCGAGTCGATGGATGGTGGTTCGGGTGGATCATCACCGTATTTCAACACCTTTATGCTTAACAACAACAGCAGCAGCAACAGCAGCAACAGCAACAACAGCAACAACAGCAACATGGCCTTCCCGGACCGCATGAGTCAGTATGGGGCCATGGACAACAGCACATCTATGATGCCATATGGTGAATTTGTGGACTGCAACACCTGGATGTTTGTTAACCCGGATGCCACTTACACCGACCAACCCTACACCGCCGCCGCCGCCGCCGACAACGTCATGAACCTATACCAGTGGCAGTCAGGCCTCCCTACCCCGACGTTACCGACCAGAGACGACATCGCTTCAGTCACATGCCACGATGGTGGCTGGCCGTTCCCTCCCTCCGTGGCGGCTCCGATGCCGAGCCCGGTTCAAGCCGGCTTCTTACTACAGCCAAAGACGCCCTCGTCCCCGAAGAACCAATTGTTTCTGGCATCTCCTCTTTCTTCGGGCGATCCGCCACACGGCAGGCAGGGTTCAAGCGTCGCCAGCGCCGGTGAAAGCCGGTACCCGACGCCGCCGCCGCCGCCGCCGCCAGCGCCGCCGGCCCCCAAGAGGAGGAAATACGACATACACGTCAACAACCGAGTCCGACCCGCTTCCTCGAACATCCCGGGCCCCCCCGTCCATGTCGCCGGAGTCAGCAGCGCCGACAGAAAGACCGCCGAGTATGCCCCTGCCGACGAGAAGAAAACCCAAGTCAGGTCCCCGGAGGGAGAGACGCAGACGCAGACGCAGACGCAGACGCAGACGCAGACGCAGACGCAGACGCAGACGCAGCCGCCGCACGACCGCGAACGCCACAGACGGGCGTCGGCCCGCAACTGGCAGAAGCAGAAGCAGCAGAGCGCCGAACTGGAGGCGGCGATGCGCCTGGCCGAGGACCGCAACCGCACGCTCCACCGCGAGTTCGCCGAGATCGCCAGCCAGGTCATGGACGCCAAGAACGCCCTCATAGCGCACGCCCAGTGCGACCACCCGGCCATCAACGGCTGGCTGCGATGCCACGCGACCGACTACGTCCTCAACAAGGGCGCCGCGGCGGACAGGAAGCGAAAGGAATCAACAGGTTGAAGAAGAGGGAGAAAATGGGGGGGGGGGAGGACGTGGACTATGCTGACATAGCCGGCAGGATGTTGACGCACACACCCTGCACGTATGTGTGCATCTGATACTTGATATTTGGACCGTTGGACGGGTGGTTTTCTGGAGTAATATCTCGTCATCTGGAGGGACGACTCACACGAGTTATTGGGAGACTTGTTGGAAGAAAACAACACGACTTGGATGGATTCTCGAGTCAGCACAACGGGGAGCGGGAGGGGAGGGGGAGGGGGAGGAGGAGGAGGGACATCACGGCTCGCCCGGGGGCGCGGGGTCTTTTGGCCATCTTTCCAAACGAGGCGTTCTAACGCTGGCAATTTCATCCACGGCATGGGACAGGCGATACGGTATTGAGTTTGTACGGCGTAATACGCGTACCGGTATGGATATCTTGTTATGGGGGAGGGTTTTCTTCTTTTTCTTCTTTTTTTTCTCTCTCCTCTTTTCTCTCCTCTTCACATCTGAAGAAAAGCCTTCTCGGTGTGATTTGCTACCTTATTAGCAGGATTGAGCCAGCCCTAATATTCTTAATGATCAATGACAACAACAGAATCATGCGTTCCCCCCCCCCTCCCCCGCCCCTTCAGTGTGTGCGCAGTCATCGCCTCGAGATTTGTACAAAGACATGATCACAGCTTCTCAGGCTCGCTCAGAGAGACACACCCTGTCCTGCATTTACACGTGATAATATTAACTTGCCATCTCACTGTGGCGATTCGATCGTTCGGCTGGTCTGTGACGCGCACACATGGAGAATCCGGCGTTGCTAGACGCCATGTCCCGTTACGTCGGGTCCCCCTGCCATTCATTCTATTAGTTACCGGTTTCTGGGAAGAAGGAAACATCCCCGCTGCTAATCAAGAGTCGTATCTCGCCACGGTGACTGGGGAGTGAGAGTCTGAGTTTCCCAGACACTTATCAACCCCCCCCCCCCCCCCCTCACCCTCCTCCCCTTCGCTGACATCCAGTCGCCCAACGCTCCGCTCCGCATCCTCCAATCAGACAGACAGTCGTCCGAGGGAGACGTCAAAGATGTCTGCTAACTGGACCTACCTATCATGCAGCTGGTAACACAACCGATGTTCTAAACGCAAGTTACGCAACCCCCTTGAACAACGCAGGAGGGTTGATTGGCCCTCGGGACTGACTCCGGAAGCCGGAGCTCAAGAAAACAAAAGAAGTCTTGGAGGAACTGAAGGACGAGGCCACGGGATATCGAGAAAAAGATCTGTTGTTGTTCAAGAGGCGGGGACGACCAGAAGCTCTCGGCGCGCGCGGGGAGGAGTGGGAGAAAATGCACGCTGCGAAGCTAGAGAAGCCAGCCGCTCAAGCCTATTAGATCCTTACCCCTTAAGGATACTAGTCTTATCTATATTATATCTATTAGCTAGTTTAATTTATTAGATCTCTAGTATAGTAAGTAGTTTAAACTAGTCCCTAATAACCTTAGTAGATACCCTATTAATATATCTAGAGTCTATAAGGTAACTTCTCTAGACCTTAATAGATAGGTTTCTCCTTAAGAATACTTAGATCTATCCCTTTCTAATAGGATCCTTATCCCCTATAGTAAGGAGGATCCTTTCTGCAAATACCCTTACTTATTAATAGGTTAGGGTAACTCTAAGGGTATGCTAGATTCACACCTATTTAGCTAGCTTATTCTCCTAATTAGGGGAAAGCCTTTAATAATTAGAATATACCCTTAACTAGGTGCCTATAAGACAGTTATAGAGGGTAGTAACTAAGATACTATATTTACAAGCTGCCTGCCTTAGGCCCTAGCTATCTCTAACAGCTTAGAGCGCCTAACTAACTTTATGTTTAGTATACTGGACTATAAGGTATTAATAAAGGTCTACTAAAAAAATAAGGTTATTTATATAAGGAGTGAAAAAGTTGTAATAGTTAGAAGTTAGAGGAGGTAGGAGGCTAGGAGTAGATATGAGGCATTTTCAGGTGTTCCAAAAGGGGGGGTGTTCCGAAAGTGGGTATGTTGACTTAAGAAACACCCCGGTGCGTGCTGGGCAGACCTACCCAGCCAGATGGGTTGAGTAGGTTCACCTTTTTCCCCCATCGGTGTGGATTGACAAGTTCGAATAAGCTTCCTTTGGCATGTGATGGTCAAAGATGAGGTAGAATATCTCTGACCGGCCGCAGTCCACCGAGAATGGACTTCGTGGTGAGGTTGTGGGCTACAATAAAACGCGGGAATATTAATTACACTTCGACAAGGAACAAGGAAAAGCATCGCCTTCACACCCCAACCCAACGTCCGTTTGGGTTGGATCTCTCTTGTCCGTCATTCGACTTTGAGAATCTTCGGGACATCATTTTCTGCTGCAACAACAAATGTGTCACCACCCTGAATGGCTACCACATCATACGACGCCTTTGGATGTCGTGATACTGGAATGGCATAGCTTCTGTGGTAATGAATTATTAGTGGGAAGTTGGGCCATGTTCGACTTTGATCAAAAGGCTTTGCGACTGGCCCAGGTAAGCCAAGCAAGCCCGGCCACGCTAAGTCAAGTCGTAAGGCGATGAAGGGGGTAGTCAACAGAATAATTGATTGAAGCAGTATATGCCGGAACGCCTGGTATCCCATTCTCGTCATCTAGACATTTCTATCAGGTCATTAAACCCCGTAGCCCTTCGTGAAATAATGGCAACCGGTAAATCGGTTTCCCCGTGTTTGGTTCATCGATCGCTGCGTCCGTCCGTCTGTCTGACCGTCTCCCCCCTCCCCCTCCCCGGTCCCGTCGCTCGTGTTCACTTCCGGCCGCCCCCGTTGGCCAGACGGTTGACCAGCAAGCCACCGAGCGTGGCCTGCAAGGCCTCTCGTCGGCTCCCGCCCGAGTCCTTGCCCCCGCCGTGGCTGTTTCTCCTGTTGCTGCTGCTGCTGCTGCTGCCGCTGCCGCCGTTGTTGTTATTGTTAAACGCCGCAAAGGCCGCCGCGCCCGCCGCGGCCGTCGCCATCCGCGTGCCCTTCTTGGACCACGACGTCTTCTCGTTCCGCATCCTCCAGGCCTCGGTCGCGCCGGCCACCACGGCGGCGCTGGCGGCCGCCTGGAGCATGTGCGCCTTGTCCGAGTCGCGGCGCTGCGGCGCCCTCGACGACGACCCGGACGCCTTGCCGTCCCTCCGCCGGCCGCTGCTGCTGCTGCTGCTTCTGTTGATCCCGTGGTGGCCTCGTCGTTGGCGGCGGCGGCGCCCGTCGTCCTCGCTGTCGGAGTAGTCAGAGTAGCTGTCGTATCGACGGGCGGAGGGACGGCTGGGCCGGTGGTCTTCGGAGCGGGCTCGGCTGGGACGGACGGGGCTCGGGGAGTATCGTCGGCTGCGGCGGTGGTGCCCTGCTGCTCCTCCTCCTCCTCCTCCGGCGTCGTATTCGTGGGCGCTGCGGGAGACGCGGCGTGTCGCCCTCGGCCGGTCATAGTAGGGATCCTCGTCGTCGTACGCGACGCGGTCCTTGTCGTGGCGGTCGTGCCGTGACGGCATTGTAGGGGGGGGGGTTAGGTCGTCGGAGTAGGTAATTGTTTTAATTGAATTCCAATGGGATCGTTCTCTTGCCACGTGGGAAGAGAAAGGGATCGACCCTGTATCCGGAAGCGGAAAAGGCTGGATTGGAACGATGAGGAGGGGGGGGGCTTTCGTCCGTCGACGGGCCGCCGTTCGCTTTGGAATCTTTACGTCGTCTAGCTTAGTAGCTGCAGACGGTGACGCCTTGATTGCCTTGCAAATGTTGTATCCGTAATTGCGCTCAGGGCCCGATGGGCTCGATTAGATGGGTGACGGGAGGCGAGGGGGGCCAATATCAACCGAGTGAGCTAGGTAGGTATGTAAGGCGGCAGCGGGAAAAAGGTGATTGTGGAACGACGTGGGATTAGGTATAATTAGTGTTCTTGTCGAAGAGACAACCAGGTTTCATTGTTTTACGGAAGAAGCCCATAGCGGTGTTGTCGGTGGGAGACAACTCCGTTATGAACGAGCGTGTTTTCGAGTTGCGTTTCCCAGTGCGTGAAAACCCACTGCAAACCACTGCCCCCTCCCCCAAGAGCTTTGCTGGACATTTTCTGCTTCTCAGCTGGCAAATGGGGATCAGACTGGGCGGAGGGCTGAATCTTGCTTTTCGAGGCCCTTCTCCAGAGTTCCGGCCTGTGAGCTTGCGTTCCCCGGTGGGTGGCACGGGTGGGTGATGTAATTAAGAGTCTTGAGACGGAACAGGGATCATTGCCCCCCCTTTTGGGATCGAAGCTGGAGTTGTGCTGGGGCGACGGGAGACGTCAATATGATGTAGGTCGCGCGGGCCCCCCCTCCCCCGCTTCGTTTCTAGGTATGTTCCTCCAATGCTGGGCGAAACATGGCATGATGTCAGACCCGGACGTGCGCCTTTGGGAGAGTCTATCTCGGTGAAGGTTGTGTGCCTTTAGCTTCTGGCTTCTCGGTGAAGGGACCAGAGCCTTCGTTGTGGACCATAAGGTGACATGACTGTCCACTTGTCGAGGCTTTCTAGTGACCCTTGGCATCTTTGACTTCTTCAGTGCAACGCTTTTGCATGGCTGAGCAGTCCAACTTACCTGTAGTCAACAGTTTAATCAACTGTATAAACAGTCTAACTTGGCCGACTATTCCTGACTGTTCCCGTATGTGCATCAGCTTGGTAACCGAGCAACTTTCCAGAGGCAGGGGTTGCTCACTCCTCATGACCCGGGGAGAGGGCGGAGGGGGGCAACAGGGGGTCAAAGAGGGCTACCAGTAACACAGGAAAATCCGAGAGGCTGGGGACTCCCCTCCCACATCTCAGAAGCCATCATGACCATGAGCCATTGTCCAATCGGGTTTCAGACGATTGATCAGGGACGATCGTTGGACTTGACATGTCACATCCATAATCGAGGCTGAACGGTGAGAGTCCGTCCCCCTTCCAAACCCCCTTGTTTCCCCCCTCCCCCTACTTAATCAATACCCGCCGGTGCTTCTAGCTAGACTCTAGATTCTAGTACCTAGTACTTAGTACTCAGTACCTAGTGCGGCTGACTGCGCCGGTCGGCAATCTGCCTCTTTGACTGCTGGAACATGGCGTTTTGTTAGCGGCATCGGGGGCTTCGCATCGATGTTGATGTTGATCGACGACGACGACGACGACGACTGCACGGTTCCTGCACCAACGGTTTTGTTTAAGCGCGCGCGCCGATGCGCGTTTGCTTCTCGCGTAATTAAATGACAGCGTCATAGACAAAGTGCGATGGCGGCAATGATATCACGATTTCAATCTTGTCGAGCGTTTGTGGTGTTTTTTCCCACCTCGGATGCAGCCAAACGTCAATGCTGCAAATGGACAATGAGATCTCTATATGAACTCTGCTGTGTCTCCTACAAATGAGGGAGATGGGAGTTGTTTCTCATTACCAGCATTCATCATTTCACCCTTCTCCAAGTCTTCAAAATTCATTGAATCCATTGCCTTCACCACGACCTAACCAGCTGTCTCACTCTCCATCGCTATAAACAAACCAACCAACCGGTCCAACCCACTCTCACCATGTCTTCCAACGCCGCTCCCACCGGCGAGGTCAGCGACAACGAGTACGTCTCCCGCCAGGGTGATCGCCAACCTATCGACGTCGTCAGTGACGAGACCAAGGTGGAGGATCCCACCGATCCCGAGACTGCGGACTCCGACGCTCAGCTTGGTGAGCTTCCCTCCTCCTCATCGGGTGTCACCCACGCACACACACTAATACTTTCCCACTAGAACGTGATGACAAGGAGGCCATCGACAAGAGCAACATCCTGAAGGAGCGCACCCGCGGCGCAGAGCCGGCTGGCGAGTACCGTGAGCCTGGTGACACGGAGGGTCTCGAGGATAGCCGTCTGGAGTGAACCCATTGAAGCATAGCGTGGCAGTTGTACAATAATAGTACCAATTCACTTGATTTGACTTGATCTACCATGTGTGGTCTTTATTGCTCGTGCGCGTCTTTGGTATCACTCGTAATATGACCATGATACTTATGTTTCATTATATCTAGATATTAACAATGCCATGACACCGTCTAAGAATGGAAGAAGTAAAGTGTGCATTATGAAACAGTAATTACGGTAAACCTCCCTACCAATGCTTGAGGGGTATATAAGTTTGCGAAACCACTCCCGTCTGCCAACTTTGTGTGATACTGTTGATGCGACAGGGTTGCTGATAACACCGCTGGAAACATCATCGAACAACCCTCTCTTCAGTCAATGGGTCCCGAATGGCCGTGCTTGGTGTTGATCTTGCGGTACCGGATGACCTCGTTGCCGTGCTCGTCGTACGTTCTCTCGGCCACGATCTTGTACCCGCCAATGGCAGGGAAGATCTTTGTCCAGAAGGTCCAGTAGATGCCCCCCAGGATGAGCACACCCACACCGACGATGGGGAAGACGTAGTACGGGTAGCCGTCGGCGGTCCAAGAGCCGGTGGGAGGGATAAAGGGGACGAGGGCCAGGAAGACGTTGACGAGAACGTAGAGGACCGTGATGGGGAAGTACGTGTGCCAGGGCGAGGTCCAGTTCTCCTTCTTGTTCCATTGGAGGTAGAGAAGACCGCTGTCAAAACAAAAAGAAAACAAAACAAAGGTTAGCTACTATCTGTCTCTTGAGCCAAGTTCCAATGTGATCAAGACATACATTCCGACGAAAGCGTTGATCCAGGCACCGGGGTACACGTAGAGATCAGTGATGAAGTTGTAAGCTGGGCCGGGCGGCGGTCCAACCAGGACAATGACGGTCACGATCCAGTGGAGGAAGAGCTAAAAAGGAGAAGGAAATGTCAGCACGAGAGCTCCACCACGCGGGCACTCGACGACGGGGGGGGGAAGAAGCATACCGAGGCCGCGGGGGCGTTGAAGGGCTTGTTGGAGGCCCAGAACCGGCTAAAGGGCAGCAGGCCTTCCTTGGCCAGCTCCTGGTTCAGACGGGCGTGGGCGAAACTGACGGCGAGCACGTTGCCCAAGTTGCTGATGGCGACGAAGGCCGGAAGGGCCCTGGCGCCGGCGCTGTTGCCGAAGACGTTGCGGAAGAAGACGCCGGCGACGATGACCTCGGAGGTGGCGAGCTCGGTCTTGGGGATGGCGGCGAAGTAGGCGACTGGGAGGTTGTTAGATGAAGACATGAAAAAAAAAAAAAAAACCGGTAGTATGGGGAGGCGATGTTGGGACATCAAGTTAAAAGGACTGCTTCATTACCGTTGGCGAGGACGTAGAGAATGGTGACGCCGCCAATGGCGATGGGGGCGGCGACGGCCAACGTCTTGCGCGGGTTCTTGAGCTCGCCGACGACGTAGTTTGCGTTCTCCCAGCCCTTGTAGCTGTAGATGATGCGGAGCAGGGCGGTGGCGTAGCCGTAGACGCCGCCGTTGCCGTAGCCCTCGCCCTCCTCGATGCGGAAGGCGTCGTCAAAGTTGCGGGGGTCCGGGACGCGGCGGCGGCCGGCGAGGGCGGCGAAGCCGGAGAAGACGATGAAGAGCAGGACGATGACCTTGAAGACGCCGAGCACGTTGAACAGGCGGATGCCCCACTTGGGGGTGACGGCGTGGATGCCGACGGCGAAGGTGGCGCCGGCGATGCCGATGCCGCGCGCGGCCCAGCCGTCCGGCGAGGTGGAGCCGGACGCGAAGAGGACGTAGCGGCCAAAGGCGAGCGAGTTGCCGGACGAGAAGCCGAGGAGGATCATCTGCGCGGCCAGCACGCAGGTGGCGAGGTACTTGGGGCGCTTGTAGGCGCGCTCGAGGTAGTTCTTCTCGCCGCCGGACCGGGGGATCGCGAGGCCGAACTCGAGGAACACGCTGAGGCCGCAAAAGGTCAGGACGCCGCCGATGACCCACAGCATGAGCGCGACGCCCACGGACCCGGTGGACTGGAAGATGCCCGAGGGCGTGGAGAAGACTGGGTTATCACACCGAGGAGAATGAGCGTGTGTGTCCAACAAGGCAGGACTCATAAGGAGTGACGAAGGGGGGGGGGGGGGGTAGGTTGGCTCGTTCAGGGGT
>PJEX01000374.1:34851-46598 GCA_005350895.1 Colletotrichum tanaceti | reverse complement strand
GGGGAGACGTACGCAGTTCTTTGCAAGAGCTAGGCATGCTGGCGACGGTGCTGTGGCATTCCCTCGGTGGTGGATGGACACAGATGCGGATGGTGGGTGGTGCGATTTCTGGAGCTGTCGGAGCTTCGAGTTTGCGATGAGCGAGCACTGAGGAAAAACCGAGTCCGTCATGATTGGCTGGGGTCGAGTCCAAGAGGCCCCACTCTCTTGCAGCTGTTTCTGCAAGGTGCGAGAGTCGCAGCGACGCAGAGGGCAGAGGGCAGAGAGTTGGATTGATGCCCCGCCCTTGCAGTCCTTCAAGAAGGGAGCCCCATTCTTTCAACAATCCAGACTCATCGTCCAACCGCGTGCTCATACGCGACAAGCGTCCCTGCCACTGACACACTGTCAGATCGGTGATTGGCGTGATTTGGGGGGGAAGGTCGGAACTTGGCGTGGGTGTGACACCGAGACACCCCCCCAGCTTTCCCCCAGTGTGTGCTGTGACCTTTGGACCTGGACCTTTTTGGGAGCTTCCTGCTCACAGATAGATCACTGCGGCATCTTCACATGTGACATCACTCCCTCCTACTTTTCTTCCACCCACATCGCTCTTTCCCATTTCTCTTCCACCACGTCTACTTGTCTACCTTAGGTACCTACTTCCAGATACATGTACCTACGCTGACTTATTTATTCTGTGCCGCCCACGCCCACGCCCACGCCCACGCCCACGCCCACGCCATTATCAATCCGGAACCTATTACCTGAGCTTTCATGATGATGGCTTGACGATTTCCCCCCCTTCTACGTTCTTAGACATAATACCCCGTTCCTGTTGCGCCACCTCCTTTCTTCTTTAGATTAACTCGTTCCAACTGAACCGAGTACCACGATGGCCATCCCTTTCATCGGCCGACTCAACATGTAAGAGATGCTGAATGCCCGCTCAGCTCGCCCTTCTCCCGTCCCCTTCTCCCGTCCCCCTCCCTCTTCGTCTCTCCCTCAAATGCTCTCCCTCTTGATGCGGCGCAACTCGCCGATAAGACTTGGACTGGCACTGATGGCATTGCGCAGCGTAGAATATGTCGCTTTGGTGGGGTCATTCCTCCTGGTTGGACTCGAGGCCATTATCCGTGTCCTGACCTTGGCTCTACGTACGAACCCTTCGCTTCTTCCTGACGGTGACGTCCTAACTAGCTAACCCCCGGCCTCCCGCAGCTTCACCGCTCATCTCGCTCTTCTATAGAGCTTCTCGTCGTCTGTTTAACCGATTCTCGACGCCGGCGCAAAAACGTGCGGAGCAGCGTAAGAATTGTTGGTGCCCTCGCGGCCGTTAGATCCCTGCAGTGCGATCGAGCTGACTTTGGGCGTGCTGCACAGCCATTTCAACGTCCGTGAGAGACGCATCCGACTTTGTGGACCTCTGCCGGCTGTACGGATATGAAGCCGAAGAACATGTCCTGCAAACCAAGGACGGTTACCTCCTTGGCCTCCACCGGCTGGCTTGGAAGAAGGGAGAGGAGGGACAGAAGGTCAACAGCGGGCCGGGAAGTTTGAAGAAGAAGGTCTTGTATCTTCACCATGGTCTTCTTATGAACTCGGAAGTCTGGGTCTGCTTGACCGACGAGCGGCGGTGTCTTCCATTTGTCCTTGCCGATCAGGGCTATGACGTTTGGGTCGGTAGTTGTCCATCTCGTATCCGTTTGAGCGCAGCGCTGACCAGTCTTCAAGCTTGGCAACAACCGTGGCAACAAGTATTCCAAGAAGTCGGTGCACCACTCGCCCAAGTCGCCCGGGTTCTGGAACTTCTCCATCGACGAGTTTGCTTTCCACGACATCCCAGACAGCATTGCCTACATCCTGGAGTTGACGGAGCAGGAGAGCTTGTCGTACATTGGATTCTCTCAGGGGACTGCGCAGGCCTTCGCTACCCTTGCCATTCACCCAAAGCTCAACCAGCAAGTCAACGTCTTCATCGCTTTAGCACCGGCCATGTCTCCCGCCGGCCTTTCTAATGGAATCGTCGACGCCTTGATCAAGGCTTCGCCACAGGTCTTATTCCTCCTCTTCGGCCGCCGATCCATTCTCAGCTCAGCCACCATGTGGCAATCCATTCTTTACCCGCCCATCTTTGTTAGAGTCGTTGATATGGGCCTTTCCTTTTTGTTCAATTGGCAGACGAAGAATATCTCTCTCAGCCAAAAGCTCGCCGCGTATCCTCACCTCTACTCTTTTACTAGCACCAAGAGTGTGGTCCACTGGTTCCAAATCATTCGGAATAAGTCTTTCCAGATGTACGACGACGATGTCCACCCGCCTGTCTCGATTAGTTCCTCGAGCAAGTACACCAAGGTCGCGAAGTACCCCACGCGCAACATCAAGACGCCCATAGTTCTCGTGTACGGCGGCAGCGACTCGCTGGTTGACATCAAGGTCATGCTCAAGGAACTCCCGTCACAGACCGTGGCCACCGAGATTCCCCACTACGAACATCTTGACTTTCTGTGGGGACGTGACGTTGACGCCCAGGTCTTCCCCCACGTATTTGATGCCCTCGACAGCTTCACGGACGCTTTGCATACCAAGGAGGAATACGACCGGTACCAGCTCGCGAGACAAGAGAGCCTGATGGGCTCCGGAAACGCTTATAAGAAGCACGGGTACAAGGGCAGCGACGTTTCTGTTAGTGAGTCCTCAAACACGGTGGACGAGGGACACAACGGCAATGGTAATGGCAATGGAAACGGCAACGGCAACGAAAACGGTCTCGAGACTCCTGTCTCCCAGAACAAGACTCGAGACCGCCCCTCCGCAATTCCCTCGCCGTTTGGCACCACCAGGATGCGGACACCCTACTCCCAAATGGTACAGGACGACGAATCTCCGTCGCCGTCTCCGGATCGTCCTGAGAGCCGAGCGAACGAGGGAGAAGAGAGGCCCGACAGCTCACTGGATACTCGCGAGTCACCCACGGCCAAGCTCAAGGGCATCGGCGTCCGGCGCGGAAGTGGAGGAAGCCATTTGAGCCTGGATAGCATGCGCGAGGGCCGAGGAATAAGCCTTGGCACGAGCAAAGCTCTGGGAGGCGTGGTCACCAAGAGTGCGATCGATGCCAAGGGGCTAGGGAATACAGGCGTGGAGGAGAACAAGAGTGCGAAGAAGAAGAAGCGGGTGACGGTTGCGCCATAGAAGTGGGCTCGAAGGTGTAAGATATTGTGTGAAGCCAGATGATTGAACATCATGTCTTGAAGTTCTTAACACACTCACTATACTCGACAAGAACCTAATACTAGAGCGTTGTCAACTGCTCAATGAACTATCTGGCAGCCTCGTTGGCAGACTAGTGTTTATTCCCGTGCTTTGTGTTTCAAGGAAATCAATGACGCTGCAGAAACAGCCAGGCTCAGCAACGAGAATTCAAGTTCGAGAGTCTTCGCGGTAACGAAGTCCATTTACCCGAGACAGAACCCGGGCTCCTCTACACAATGAACGGTAAGCCATATGCTGTTTTATGGCGACTGTGCTGCGTTCTCAAGGGGGGTTTCTCGGATGTCCTTTCGTCGTCATCGTTCACGGTGCAATCATCCTTTTGCGGTGGTTTCCATGGAGGCTTTACTTTACCCATGGAACCCATAGACACTCATCGAGGAACTTTGATCTGTCACCGATAATCGACAGATGTCGCCTCTGACTACAGGCTACGTACGAAGGTTTGGTATGCCTTCAATCTTTACCATTGTGATGAAGACCCCGAGGCAAGAAGCATGCATCTCCTACCCCCCCTCCCCCGCCCCTCGCTTAGGTCCTGTAGCTACCACATACGTTCTAAAAATGGAAGGAACGAGCCCGGGTGACATTTGCGCATACCATTATCAACAACTTCTCTGAAAGATCTGTTACTGGGGGATCCCCAGTCACATGGCCGAGTGGCTAACACGGTGCAAAAAACCACGATGTGGTTTTTCGTAGGGCGCGGGTTCGATCCGATGGATCAACGCGGACGCCTGAGCTTTTGTATCTTGAGCTTTTTGTGTGTGACATGAACCAGGCGCTTTATTCTATTAATGGGTCAGTCAGTCAGGTTAGACATGTAGTTATATTCAAGAGCCCAACCAGCTTCTGATATCTAATTTCTAGGCTTACAGCCTATCATAATAAAGGCTGAAAATGAATCTTCTGAGGGTCAAACATCAGGACTGACGGGGGTTGCGGTCTCTTCGACGACATATAGGCTACCTTGAGCGTCACATCGCAGGAGGACCAATACCGTTCGTTACCCAGTTACGTTTGTGTCGGCTTACTTACTTATTATACCTTTGTCGTTCAATGACTCAATTATAACCATACCACTTAGTGACCATGCATCGAAGATCAACAACCAACGAAGGCTAATTACATCCATAGAGGTGCTAGGCTAATTCGAGAGGTGGGATTGAAGGAGTCGGAAAGCCACCTTGCCGTCATACAATATTTCCAAAATGTTGGTAGAGCTCGGAGCTTGTGGAATCCCACTCATGGGATCTTTACGTGTATGGCTCGCACTTTCGAATATCGCATGCTGACTTATCTAGAAATCATTGTCAAAAGTGCGTCGTAGAATTCCATGAAAACAGCTCCCTGTAGAGTCTTCAATGCCCAAAGTCATCGGGAGGAGTGTGGCATTACTCGCAGCCATGACACAGCCGAATCACCTTGATGGCACCACGACCACTTGACATGGGTACGGGAAAAAGCCCAAATATACACCAAACGCCAAAAAGGCTGAACAGATGGCAGCCAAGGCCGATAGGGTTCTCGGGGACTTACTCCAAAATCCAAACGGTCTCCCAAGGTATCGGAGCGGCGTGCAAGGTTGGCCCGCCCTTGGTGTAAGTGGCTGCCCATTGTGCAACGTGTGTCCCCATTGGAAACCAAAAGGGAGGGTCTCGCTACTAATTTGACAAAGAACTACTGCCGTTGCTAACAACCCTGGTAGCCATGTCTCCTCGCATACTCTTAATAAACTAGGTGGTCCCTTCAGTACGACCGCCACATCGCAAGCAATCTTCCGGAAGAAGAACCGGTATATATCTGGACGCGCCTCCTTCCAGACCGTTCGCGCCCCGTTGATTCTAGTTCCCAAGTTTAACACCGGAAGCCCACTTGCTGCCGCGGCCGGACTCTAGAAACAAGACCCATTAGACCTGGCCAAACGTCACCAAGAGCCAAGATGGCGACGACCGGGTTGAGTGCAAGGTACTATCTCGAGATCATTCTTGAGGAGTACGGCTACACCTTCGCGAACCCGCCGCCAAAGGAAATCATAAGAAGCATCATAGCGCAGTACGCCGAATGGCTGCCCGCCTTCTGCTACGAGGATCCGCGTAGCGAGTACTGCGAGGGGGTGCAGTCGTACTACATGTACCGCATCGCTCTTGTCCCGAACGTCCTCTTCGTCACCCTCTTCGCCCTCTCGCTGGCCGCCTTCGTGGCCACCTACGCCGTCACCCGCCGCGGCCTGGCGTTCAGCGTCGCCATGGGCGTGGGCGTCATCGCTGAGATCATCGGGTACGTCGGAAGGATCATGAGCTATAACAACCAGTGGGCGGAGGCCGGCTTCATGATCCAGGTCTGCGCTCTCACCATCGCCCCGGCGTTCCTGGCCGCCGGTATCTACCTCTGCCTACGCCGGATCGTGACGGCCTTTGGGCCAGATAACTCGAGGATCCCACCGGAGTGGTACACCAGGATCGTAAGGCCCCTCCCCCCCTCCCCCCCTTTTCTTTTCCGCCCAAACCGTCAGCTGTCGGTTTCTCGCCGGATCAGAGCGAGAAAAACAACTGATCAATCCCTCTCTCCAGTTCATCCCCTGCGACCTGGTCTCCCTGGTTCTCCAGGCAGTCGGCGGCGCTCTCGCCTCCGTCGCCAACCACCGCCGTGAGCCGACGCGCACCGGCGACAATATCATGATCACTGGCCTCGCTTTCCAGGTCCTTACCATGCTCCTCTTCATGATCGTCGCCGCCGATTTTGCTCTGCGCACCTACCTCCGCGCCCGCCACGCCCACCTGCCGAACCTCTCCGTCGCCCTCGACAACCACCCGGCCATGGTGCGCCTGCGCGCCTCTCGCCGCTTCAAGGCCTTTCTCGCCGCTCTCGCCATCGCCACCGTCTGCATCTTCTTCAGATGCGTCTACCGCGTCGTCGAGCTGAGCGGCGGCTGGACAGGGCCCCTGATGGCGCGCCAGGACCTCTTCGTCGCCTTTGAGGGCGTCATGGTCGCCGCCGCCGTGCTGTCGCTCAACTCCTTCCACCCGGCGCTCTGCAGCAAGGAGCTGCTCGAGCCGCCGGCGCGCAAGGCGCCTGTCGAGAGACCACCCAGGGCGGAGCCGGGCCCCAAGATGGTGAATTTCATCGTTGACGACGACGAGGTCCAACCGCCCCGCCGATAGAGACGGTCGACCTCGAGGGAAATGTTGGCCGCTTCGTTCTTGTTGGGAGACCCTTGTAGACCCTTTTTTACATCTTCGATAGCTGGAATATAGTCGTGTGTACTCCACGAATGATGACGAGGTTTTTTTCGTCGGGTGGCCAGAGGCGGGTGTCGTCGTCCTTGTCCCTCCCACAATCATCGTTTTCTCCCCGAGGGGAGGTGGCCGTCACTTGACTGGTGGCAGCGACACGAACGTATAAGGGGAGAGAAAACCAGTGCCTTTCTCATGTCTCTACGAATCACATGGGCCATGTTCAACAGGCTGGCAGTAATGGCACACTGCACCGAGGTCCACAAGATGAACATCACGTCACCGGGGTTGTGAGATAAGCAGGTTTGATGACATGCTTTGATTTGGTTACGGACGACCCAGTCGGGGTCGAATGGCCTACTCTTTCGAGGTACCAGCAAGCACTCAAAGCTTTGCTATTCCTCAATAATCTCAACAGGCGAAGAATGAGCTCTTCACCACTCCACTTCAGTATTCTTCTGCCTACTTGCCGTTTTCCATTATACCTGTGCCTCATTCCTGATCTTGTCAGGCTGAATCACTTGTAGAAGTAACACAAGGAGGGGGTATCGTGCGAACGCCGCCCAAGGAGGCCATTAGCTGGCTCCGAAGCCCTTGTTTGAGGGCGTGCGTGGTATGTAAAGACCAAGAAAATGAACACGATTGTCTGACGCCAAAGGAAAGAGAGGCAAGCTCAGTACTCAGACAGGTGCTTTTCGGAGGGGGGGAGGGGCATTACGGATCATGAGAGATACTAGCCATGCCAGGCCAGTAATCTCTTTCGTCACCTAGATCGAGGTGTTGCCAAGAGGCAGCATCCTTGACGAATCGCCAGTGAAGCGATTGCGATAGTCGACAATGCGCTGTGCAATGCTGGAAAAGTCCATGATGTTCTGCGACCTCATTTCTTGAAGCAGCTTCCGCAATCCCTCGTTAAACTGTGCCCTTTCGGGCCCTTCGAGTGTAGTGCCGCCCAGCTGGAGGAGGATTTGGTCGTCTAGAGCGTTGGGGGTTTGCGACCGTCAGCGCTCAACATGCTTCGAGAACATGCGACGTGGTCATTAGTCCATACGGGGCGAAGGCGACCTACCCGGCAGCTTCATCGACTCGAAATGCTGGTAAATGCAGTCAGCACCCCTAGGACAGTCGCGCCCGGCCAGTTCATCCGGGCAGATGGGGAGGTTCGGATCGATCCTGTTGCTATAGGTGAGGGACCGCAGCCCGCCAGGGACGGTTTCAGCAAATTTGGGATGATATCGGTAAGCACGGAAATACTGGAGCGGACTCTCGTAAGGGGTGAAGCCGTCGCCAGACGAGGGCTCCATCGTGCTTTGTGCAACGGGATGGGCCTGTCAAATAAGTCAGCTGTCGAGGCGCACATAGGGCGTGAAACGAAGTGTACTTCTCTCACGGCATCAACTCCCTGTTCGGGAGTCGACTCATTGACCCCCACAGAGATCTGCTGGGGAGCGGGCGAGGCTCTAGAACTTGGTTGCTGCAAGTCAGTGTCACTGTTGACCAGCGAGACGGTGCTGTCCGCCGCTGCCAGGCTGGCGGATGGAGACTTTGTCGCGACTGCGGGAGCTACGTTCTCAGGGGGTTCATAGGCGTCCGAGGACGTTTCTCGGTCTTGCTCGAGAGAGCTCGAACCATCGGACTCGCCCATGACAACATCCGAGGCATCATCACTCGTAGCAGGCTTCGACTCTTCGTTATCATCCGCGACGACATGGTCGACAGGAATCTCAGCAACAGCAGCAGGAGTTACTTGGTTGTCTGTGGAATGGGTAGCTTCAAGGGGGCTTGTTGCGGCTTTACCAGTGACCGCGATTTCTCCTGTAGGAGTGGGGGCTTTCTCGCCATGATCTGTCGACTGGGACCGGAAGGGGCGAGCGGCGGCGGTGGCGTCAGTGGAGGGCGAAGTGATCATACCGGCACTCTGATCCGTAGGGGCGGTGGCAACAGCTAACGGGCTTTGCACGTTGGACTGGGGCCCTGTCGACGTCTCAATGACAACTGGATCCACTACCTGTCGTTTAGTTGTTGTCTTCCGAAAAGTTAAGACGTGCTTGAGCTGAAGACTAACCAGGATTGCTGCTGAGCTGGTTTTGAGGCTCCCCCGACTCGTCCGAGTCCTGGTTGAGCAGTTCCATCTCCTCTGACAGCCTCTTCTTCTCTGCGATCTCCTCTTCAATCTCCTTCTCCAGACGGGACATCTGTGACTGGAGGAGACGAAGCTTGCTCTTCTTCGCCTGTAATCGATTTTCGATGAGAGGCAGGTTGGTGCTGACGACACGGAGCTTTTGAGCACGGGGTGAGTCACCCTCGACGCGCTTGTCTGACAGCTTGGGCAGACGCATGGAACTGCCGGGCTCGGCGATTGCAGGGGACGCCTGGCCATTAAGCTGATCAGACGCACTGGACGCATCCATGGACTGAACTCGGGGAATAGCCGGCTTGTCATTCTCCGAATCAACAATGGCATCTGGCGTTTGTCCATTAGACTTCTGACCACCCGCCTGGTTGTTCATTACAGCCTTCAGTTTAGCGCGCGCTTCGGCCAAAGCAATCTTTCGCTTCATGGCCTCGATCTGCTTGTCCATGACTTCAAGATGCGCCTGCTTCGGTTGAGCGCCCAGGATACCTGACTGAGGCGTAGCGACATTGCTAGGGGCCGGACTAGAGTGTTGGCGCTGGGGAAGACCATCTTTCAGCGGAGGGAAGTCACGGAAAGACGCCGTCTTCTGAGACGGCGTGTCGGTTCGCTGAATGCTCGTTGGCTCGTCGATCGGAGATCCTATCTCCATTTCAACATCTTCATCGTCAGAAACGTCGCTGACATCAATGACAAAGGGCTCGTCTTGTCGCGTGGAGCCGAAGGGCCGCTTGTTGACGTTTGAGTTGGACACAAAGTCAGCGGCAACCGGCCGTTTCCGTTGGTTGTTGATAGGAGCAGATTGGGAAGTAGACATGAAAAGGCCAGGAATGGTCGATACGGGAACAACTTGGGGAGCCGATTGCTGAGAAGAAGCAACCTGAGCCTGTTGGGCTGTGGACGGGGCGGTCGATGTGATATTGGTTGTCGAGGGTGGTCTTCGAATCGACGGCGCTGGGGACGTTTCCTTTGACTGAGAAGCCTGCAAAGATCCCTTGCGCTCGGCAGCCTTCTGGGCCCTGGCTTCGCGAGATTTCTGGAGGGCATCCTGCTTCTGTTGTTGGACAAGCACCTTGTCGCTCGCGCCCGCAGCCGGTGCCCCGTTGTTGAGAGCCGAAGGTGCGGGCTTCGCGTTCTTTGCTGCCAACAAACGGGCGATCCGATCCTTTCTCTCCTCTCCAGCCGACTTGGCCACTGTGGGCGACGCTATGTTCGTAGGTTTCGCTGTTGCCGTCGAAATAGATGCACTGTTGGGCCGAGAGCTGGACTGGCCGTAGGGCTGGGAAAGTCCTGGTAACTGCGTGGTGACCGAAAGACCTGGAATGGCGAACTGGCTGGAAGTGCCGGGATCTAGTTTCAGCTCGTTGAAGAGGTCTTTGACAATATTTTTGTCGATTCCCTCGTCGATATAATCCTGGTGGCGGATACCAAGAGGCCACAGGCTGAGAACTGCCGACTGGGCTCTCTGCCGAGCGTCCTCCAAAGCTTTCTTGCCCGACTGCTGACCGGCCAGGGTCATGGAAGACTGGGTAGTCTTATTACCGAACGCCCGTGTCCGAGGAGAGTCATTGTGATGGTCGTTTGCAGCCGTGCGCGAATGAACCTCGTGAGGAGACAGGTGGGGGGAGTAGGATCTGGTCCGCTCTCGTCCTGCTTGCATGTCAATTTCGACCCAACATGGATTCGTGCTACGAGGTGAATACCATCAGTATCCGCAGCCGCAGGAGCCTTCATCCCACCGTCCCTAACATCGCCGTACCAGTTGGCGGCTGCGCGTCCGACAGAGTTGTTGCCATTCTGCGCAGTCGCATTCATTGGCGCCCGGGTGTCTCTACCGGAGCGAACGGTCTCTTGCGGTTCGTAGACATCATCAAGTTCGCCATCACTCAGCTCGCCCTCTTCGGCGTCGTCGGTCGTCGGCTTAGCGGGGCCCGTAGGCACAGTGGGAGGGAGCGTGTCCGAAGTCATGGGTGTCTGGAGGTTGGGCGCATTATTCGACTGATAGTATTGCGCTGCTGAAATGAGGTTGAGTCCCTCGCGCGGAGGTTGCCACGATTGCTGGAAAGGGGCCTGAGCTGCCGCCGGCTGTTGCTGTTGATGTTGCGGCTGCGGCTGCAGCTGGGACCAACCAAAGCCTTGAAGATGATTGTATCCGAGGCCAGGGATCATAGTCTGGTTTTGGTCGTATGAATCCGGTGGCTGGGGACGGGCTTCAAAGGTATTTGTGTGCGAAGGGTAGGACGCCACTTGTGGAGGAAAAGGCGACGGGAAGTAGGGCTCTTGTCGTTGTTGTTGTTGTTGTTGTTGCTGCTGCGCAGGCGCCTGACGCGGGTAGGGCGAGTACCCGTATGGGTAGTAATTGTTCATTGAGAGCAACTGCCACCGTGACTGCGCGATGAAAGTAACTGCCAACGGGAAGGCTAAGAAGGGCGACGCTTCAGGAAAGAGGAAGCGCGGCCAGGGGCAAGGGATTGAACACGCTGGGTGTGGTTTTGCTGGATGCTAGGTCCCCAAAAATGCGTCCGACTATGTTTGGCTGCTAGAGTAACAAAAGAAGACAATAGAGATCTGAGTAAGGTGATTCGAGTCTGTGGTCTGGGGGAGCATAAGGAGCATGGCAATTTGCAAAGTACGAGAGACCTGGGGGTTGGTGTGGTCAAAGTCGTTCGTTGGCAATTTGCTTGCTGTGCTTTGCTCAGTCCCGATGAGCAGGGAAGATTTTACAGCGCCAAAAGGCTCTCGTCGGAAAAATAGTCGTCATGCACCTCTTAGAAGTGGGCGCGTCTCAGCAGCCAACGCACGCAGCAGACGCAGCAGCTGGCTATCCAATTTCAGACGGAGCAAAAAGCTTCTGCTAGAAATAGGCGATGCAAAAATAATTAGCGTGTCTCTCCGTTCCGTCACAAAGACGGATTTTCGAGACGTGTGGAATGTTGATGTCTTTTGATTGATGTCGGTGGGCGTGGCGTGTGTGAAAGAAAGTGCAAATTCCAGTTCAGGTTGCGACCGGCTGACGGCTGGTGACGGAGGTTGGGCGGGAGCGCACGGAGGACCGAGTCGAGGATCCTTGGGGAAAGTCCAGAGTCGAACAAAACCCCAAAGACCGTGCAGGGAGGGGGGGGGGGGGG
>PJEX01000374.1:0-34751 GCA_005350895.1 Colletotrichum tanaceti | reverse complement strand
GGTCGAAAGACAACAATCTCCATTCTTACGTCGACTTGACAATCCTCCACTCCCCAGCCTCCCTCCCCAAGCTTGATTTAATCTTGTCCTTTTTTGCAAAGGCATTCTCGCCCAAGAGGTTGCGACTCGGCGAATTCTTTCGTATTGTTTTCTTTCACGATTTCGCTGGGTTGCCCTTCGTCAGCTTTGCTTCGGTCTTAATGTTTACTCCATGAGCGGGACCATCGACGAGAGACGTTTTGCGACGAGCGACACGAAAGCGACACGACCCCGCGGCTCTAAGGACCGCATTCTACTGAAAATATCACATCCGCTACGATTCCTGACACAATGGCGCAACCGCGAAATAACCCTTTCGCTAGGACTTCGCCCGGTCCTAGCAGCGGCCGGCCGAAATCCGCAGTCTTCTCCTCCCCTTCCCCGCTGTCGGGGGTGTCCACGCCCACGTCGCACGCCAGAAACCACTCGACTGCCTCGACAGCTCCCTCGGCGCCCGCAGCATCTGTCATGTTCTCGGGCACCGGCCACTTCCGCCACAACCGCTCGGATTCGAGGAATAGTGGCTCCGGAACATTTGCGCCCTCATTCATCAAGACCGAGGAGATGCGCCGAGGCTCTGACACGGTCAGAGGCATCGAGGGAGAGAATGACTTCTCAGGAAAGCGTTATGTGTGGCTCAAAGACCCCCAAGTCGCCTTCGTGAGGGGCTGGGTGGTTGAAGAAATGGAGGGCAACAAGATCCTCGTCCAGTGTGACGATGGTACGGTGAGTATTGTTCTCTGCACGTCTTCGCGGCATATAGCGCATAGCTAATCCACGCGAAACAGCAACGAGAGGTAGATGCTGAGAGCGTTGACAAAGTAAACCCTGCAAAGTTCGACAAGGCAACCGATATGGCCGAGTTGACCCATCTGAACGAGGCATCTGTGGTCCACAACCTCCATATGAGATACCAAGCGGACCTAATCTACACCTACTCCGGCCTCTTCTTGGTTACCGTCAACCCCTACTGTCCGCTGCCTATATATACGAACGAATATATCAATATGTATAAGGGCAGAAATAGGGAGGACACGAAACCTCACATCTACGCCATGGCCGACCACGCTTTTCGCAACCTGGTGGACGAGGGTGAAAACCAGAGCATTCTTGTCACTGGCGAGTCTGGTGCTGGCAAAACCGAAAACACCAAGAAGGTCATCCAGTACCTTGCGGCTGTTGCCCATTCAGAGTCCCCAGTCAAGAACAAGTCTCAGCAATCGAACCTGTCTCAACAAATCCTCCGTGCCAACCCTATCCTCGAAGCCTTCGGCAACGCTCAAACGGTGCGCAACAATAACTCGTCGCGATTCGGAAAATTCATCCGTATCGAGTTCAACCGGGCTGGTGCAATCTCCGGCGCATTCATCGACTGGTACTTGTTGGAGAAGTCTCGCGTCGTGAGGATCAATGGACACGAGAGAAACTACCACATCTTCTACCAGCTCCTCAAGGGCGCGGATGGGAAACTGAAGCAAGAATTCCTCCTGGATGGGCTTGATGTCGAGGACTTTGCCTACACACGTGCTGGCCACGACACCATTGTTGGGGTTTCCGACCGCGAGGAATGGGACTCGTTAATGGAAGCCTTCAGTGTGATGGGATTTTCAGACAAAGACCAAAACTCAATCATCCGAACTATCGCCGCGGTCTTGCACCTCGGAAACATCTCCGTTGTCAAAGAAAGCCGTGCCGCAGACCAAGCCCGGTTGGCTCCCGACGCCAAGGAACAAGCTGCCAAGGTGTGCAAGCTGCTCGGTGTACCGCTTGAGCCATTCCTACAAGGCCTGCTTCATCCCAGAGTCAAGGCGGGCCGCGAATGGGTTGAAAAGGTCCAGACCCCCGAACAAGTCCGCCTAGGGTTGGACGCCTTGTCCAAGGGTATCTACGAAAGGGGATTTGGCAACCTCGTCACACGCATCAACCGCCAGCTGGATCGTACGGGTATGGGGCTGGACGACTCACGCTTCATCGGTGTCCTCGATATTGCCGGTTTCGAAATCTTCGAGGAGAACAGTTTCGAGCAACTCTGCATCAACTACACCAACGAGAAGCTTCAGCAATTCTTCAACCATCACATGTTTGTGCTCGAGCAAGAAGAATATGCGCGGGAACAAATCGAGTGGCAGTTCATCGACTTCGGTCGCGACCTCCAACCCACGATCGACCTGATTGAGCTGTCCAATCCGATTGGTATCTTCTCTTGCTTGGACGAGGACTGCGTGATGCCCAAGGCAACCGACAAGTCCTTCACCGAAAAGCTGAACAGTCTTTGGGACAAGAAGTCGAACAAGTATCGACCCTCCCGCCTAGGGCAAGGCTTCATTCTCACACACTACGCGGCCGAGGTCGAGTACTCAACCGACGGATGGTTGGAGAAGAACAAAGACCCGTTGAACGATAACATCACTCGCCTCCTTGCCTCCTCTACAGATAAGCACATTGCCGACCTTTTCGCCGACTGTGCCGACGTGGATGATGACCTTGGAGCCAGCCGCAACAGGGTCAAGAAGGGACTGTTCCGAACCGTCGCTCAGCGCCACAAGGAACAGCTTCACAGCCTTATGGCTCAACTTCACTCGACCCATCCACATTTTGTCCGCTGTATCCTGCCGAACCACAAGAAGAAGCCCAAGCAGTTCAACAAACTGCTCGTTCTCGACCAGCTGCGATGCAATGGTGTACTCGAAGGCATCCGGATTGCCCGAACTGGGTTCCCCAATCGCCTCCCCTTTGCTGAATTCCGTCAGCGGTACGAAGTGCTTTGCAAAAACATGCCGAAGGGCTACCAGGAGGGCCAGGCTGTGGCGGCAATGATGCTTGAGAAGCTCGGGTTGGACAGGAGCTTGTATCGCGTGGGCCTCACGAAGGTCTTCTTCCGGGCCGGTGTCCTAGCCGAGCTGGAAGAGCAGCGCGACGCCCTTATCACCGAGATCATGTCTCGATTCCAGTCTGTCGCACGAGGCTACATCCAGCGACGTGTCGCCTACAAAAGACTATTCCGGACCGAGGCTACCCGTATCATCCAGAAAAACTTCAGCACCTACCTCGAACTTATGGAAAACCCGTGGTGGCAACTAGTCAGCAAGATGAAGCCCCTCTTGGGAGCCACTCGCAGTGCTACAGAGGTCAAGAAGAGGGATGCGATGATTCGCCAGCTTCAGGACAAGATGAGGCAAGAGTCGGACGACCGCCACAGGCTAGAAGAGGACAGACGCAACGTCCACAACGAGATGGTACGTATCCAACAGACCTTGGAGAGTGAGCGCGCACTTGCTCTAGACAAGGAAGAGATCTTCAAGCGCCTACAGGTGCGAGAAGCGGAACTCGAGGAGAAGCTCTCTGGCGCCATAGAAGACCAGGAGAGACTGGAGGACCAACTCGATGACCTGCTGGAGGCCAAGAAAAGGGCCGAGAACGATGTCGAGAAGTATCGGGCTCAACTGGAGCAAGCGGCATTGCTCATTGCAAGACTGGAGCAAGAGAAATCGGAACTCTCCGCACGAACTGAGGAGCTGGAGCGCTCCATCGACGAGATTTCCAAAAAGCAATCCGAGCGCAGCGAGCAAGAACGACTGCTCGAGGACGAGATCAAGATGTTACAGAGCCAGCTCAATCTCAAGGATCGTAAAGCGCGAGACTTGGAGAGTAAGCTTCTCAAGGTAGACCAAGATCTCGAAGTGAAACTGCGAACAGCACAAAAGGAGCTCCAGTCCTCAAAGTCGAGGGAATCCCAGCTTGCGCTTGAGAACCGCCAGGTCCAGCAACAACTCTCCGAACTGTCCAAGACCTCGACGGACTACGAAGATCTCGTTCAGAAGAAGGAGAGCGAGCTTTCTGTCCTGCGGGGCGACAACAAGAAGTATGAGATGGAGCGTCAAACATTTGAGGAACAAAAGAAATCACTAGTGTCCGAGAAGGAAAACGCAGCAGACAAGCTTCGCGAAGTTCAGGCCGAGATTACTGCCATCAAGTCGCAACAGTCACAGCTCGAGAGGGAGGCCGAGGACGCCAAGAAGCTTCTTGAAACCCGCCTCTCCGAGGATGCCCAAGCAGACGAAAACCGTCAGGTTTTGGAGGCCCAGATCAAGGACCTCAAGGATGAGCTCTTCAACATCCAAAAGGAGCTTAGCAGGGAACGCCAATCTCGTGATGACGTCCTGCTTCTGAGCGAGCACAAATTCAACGCACTACAGGAAGAGTACGATCATCTGAACGAGTCAAAGATCATTATAGAAAAGGAGCTTTACGTTCAGCAAGACAACCTGCGTCGAACCAAAGAAGCCCGCGATACAGCGGAACGGGAACGCGATGAAGCACGACAGGAGATCAGACGCCTTCGTGTCGCCAAGTCTCAAGCTGAAGAAGCCCGCGTGCAGGCCGAGGTCGAAGGCGAAAGGGCAGCCTCTCGGGCCGCGCGCGAGAGAGAGGAAAGCTTGCGGAAGGATCTGGATGCCGCCCAAGAGCGACTGAAATGGTTTGAAGACGAGTGTGTCAACCTCAATCGCCAAGTCGAGGATCTCAACAAGCTCATACTTTCTTCTGGCGAGTTTGGGCTCAAGAATGATCAGGAGAAGGAGAGACTCGAGCGTGAACTGGTTACTGTCAAGGGTCGTCTTACAGCCTCAGAAAACGACAATCGTGCTCTTCTCAACAAGATCCAGCAAAAGGGGCTCGAAATTGCCCGTTCTAGCTCCAGAGCGAGCGAAGCCTCCAGGAGTCAAGTGCTGGGCCTGCAACGCGAGAAAGCCCGAGCCGACGAGCAGAACGTCCAGCTGAACAAACAGCTCGGTGAGGCCCAGTTCACCATTGCCGGTCTCGAGAAGAAGGTGGAGAAGCTGCAACTCAACCTGGAGGACGTGAACCATGAGGTGGCCCGGGAAGCTAAGGCCTCGAGGAACGCCGAAAAGACGGCGTCGACAGCCGCGGCGCAGTTGGCTGAAGCCAACAGGACCATCGAGTCTGAACGCCAACTTCGCACGCAGGCTCAGGCCAATGCTCGCACTCTGCAATCAACCATGGAAGCTAGGGAGAAGGAGTTGCAGGAGTTGAGGGCTCAGATGCTCAAGGTCCTCAAGACGGTCGATCCCGAAGTTGTTATCCCGCCTCAAGCGGACGGCACAAACGAGGGCGCACTCAGCAAGAACTTCGATCTGGTCAGGAAAGTCGAGGATCTCCAGCAAAACCTCCGCGTCCAAACCGCCGCGCGGACCAACGCCGAGACCCAGCTGGCCGAGCTCCGCTCTGCTCGGGTCGACTCTCCTATGAGAGGCAAGCTCGAAGAGATCAGTCCTAACGAGGCCCCTTTCAATGGTTCGCCCACATTCCGACGATCCAAGTTGCAGACGCGCCAGTATTCCAACAACTCGACTCCGACTCGACGATTCGAACCGGAACCTCTCGACTCCGCTCGCTCCGACAAGACTGCGGACATGTTGAGCTTCAATAACCGCATGGATCTCAAAGCCGAAGTCGAGGAGTTGCAGAACCAGCTCCAGATTGCCGAAATGCAGAACCGGCATCTCCAGAGCCAACTCGAGCGTGGCTCGTCGCCCCTGGAGGATTTCGACGAGAACTCCTCGGTCCTTCGTGTACAGAAGCTCGAGAAGGTCAACAGCCGCTTGCACGACATGCTGGACGATTCGGCCAAGAAGGTGTCGGCTCTGGAGAGAAGCGTTAGGACTGGGGAGTTGTCCCTGCGGGATATTCAGACTCGTTCGCACGAGGAGATCCTTGACGCGCTTAACAGCCAAGAAGAGGCGCGGCGCTCCCTCCTGCATAGCCATAGGGATGCCATCTCAGAACTGTCGGACGTCAAGAACCATTTCGAAAGGATGCGCCACGACCGGGCTGCCCTCGAAGTCGAACTCCGCGACACCCGGGCCGACCTTGAGGAAATGATGATGGCTCGCGAGCAGGAAGCCGCCAGTCGGAGCCAGCTTCTACAGGAGTTTTCCGATCTGCAGATCCGGCTCGACAACGAAACTTCCAAACTGGCCGACGTTGGGTCCAGCTTGAACCTATACAAGAGCCGTGCTGATGAATATTTCAGTAAGTTGGAACAAGCGGAAATTGCAGTTCTCAAGGCCAGTCGAGCGGAACAGTTTGCGAGGACGCAAGCCAGAGAAGCCGAGGAGACGTCCGCCGAGATCATGTCTGAAAGAGAAAAGATGGACTCCGCGATTGAGGACCTGCAGCGGCAGAACCAGAGACTGGAAGAGAAGCTCGAGGACCTTTCGACCGACCTTGATGCCGCCACTCAAGCTAAGAAGCGCCTGCAGCACGAGCTCGAGGACTACCGGAACCAGAGAGCCAACGACATCGAGGACAAGGAAACAAGCATGGAGCAGACTCGCAAGAAATACCAGGCCGAGTTCGCCACGCTGACCAAGGAGCTGGATCTGGCCCGTGAGGAGAAGCTCTTCAAGCAGGCCGAGATTGCCCGCTTGCGCGAGGAACTTGACGAGCTCCGCTCCAAATGGGACGACGAGGTTCTCAACAGCTCGACGTGGTCAAAGGAGAAGGCCCGCCTAGAGTCGACCTTGGCCGACGTCGTGTCCTCGCGCGACGAGGCCGTGAACGCCCACAGCGAGGCCCAGGGCAAGATTGTGTCCTTACTGTCGCAGGTCAGATCCCTCCGCGCGTCGGTAGATGAGGTTACTTCCGAGCGAGACTCCCTTGTTCGGGAGAAGCGCAGCATCGAGGCTCGCCTAGAGGAGGCCAAGGCCGGCCTCGAGGATCTCACAAACGGCGACAGCGCTTCTCTGCGCGATGCCGCAAACATTGACAAACAGATGCTGGAGCTGAAATCTAGTCTGGCCCAGAAGGAGGACATTGCCGCAGCCGCGGTGGAGAAGATGAGACGTGCCGAAGCACTGGCATCGGAAATGCAAAAGGAGGCCATGGTCGAGCGGGAGGCCAGCTCTCAGCTTCAGAAGGACAAGGCCGCTCTGGAGAAGGCTCTGAACGAGATTCAGATCAGGTGCGTTGATCTTGAAACCAAGGGCTATTCCAGCGCCAGCCACGACATCAAGTTTTTGCACAAACGCATCCAAGAGGTAAGCCATTATGCCGTTCCACCATCATGCGGATGATTTGTTGACATTGTGACTATTAGCTCGAGTCTCAGCTTGAAGAGCACGAGAACGAGAGAAACAAGTCTCAGCGATCGGTCCGCAACGTCGACCGGATTGTCAAGGACCTTCAGGGCCAGATCGACCGCAAGGACAAGCAGAACACGCAGCTGCAGGACGATGTGGCCCGTATGCGTGACAAGGCCGATAAGCTTCTGCAAACGATTGAGGAACTTCAGTCGTCGGAGTCTGAAAACCAGCTCCAAGCACGCCGGGCCGAGCGGGAACTTCGTGAGGAGAAGGAGAGGGCCATGCGACTCGAGCGTGAGCTTGAAGGCATCAAGGCATTGAGATTTGAAAAGGGAGCTGCGTCTGCCATGGGGAGCGTTCGCGGTGCGTGGCGAGCGGGGTTCAGCGTTGACGACGAAACCGCCTCGATGATTTCTGTGCCCAAGCGGAAGAGCAGCCTTAGTCGGGCGCCGAGTCTCACCAAGGGTTTCTTGTAAGAAGTGTGAGACATACCGGGGGGGAGGGGTTGTAAAAAAGCTTGCGGGCGAGACGTTGTAATGTTTAAATGAACTGACTGGCGTGGGTTGATTTGGCGTTGAGCAAACGGCCTGCGAGGGTCGTCCGAGGAACAGGCGTGTGTGTGTGTGTGTGTGTGTGTGTGTGTGTGTGTGTGTATGTGTTCCTGTCGGGGCGGGAGTGCATGGTATTTCTTCGGTATACGTACGGCGTAGGGCAAAGCATTGGGTTTGCGTTTGGCCTGTATTGCCAAAATCACATATTTTCAAATCATCTCATGAAACGATGAATCAGAGGAACAAAGAAAGGGCCTTCCCATGATGTGAAGTCGATCTCATTAGCACGGCCAAAATGCTTGTGCCGCCAAACCTCGAAAAGGGGCCAATTTGGTAGACGCACTCACTCTTTATTTACCAAAACCTTTTACTTTTCCGCAACGTGTCGACACGCCCGAGTTGAAGACCGACCAACGACTTGTCCGCGATCGATATCCCAGACGAACGGCCGCATGAAGCCGGCCTTTCAGCCGCCTGAAATGACCTCCACGATGGATCTTGCAGGGTTGGAGGATACGAGTCAACAACCTCAACCTCCACCGATCGGCCTCTACAGGTGCCCAGTACACCGCCAAAATCGCCAATCGATCGTCCCACATGTTAGTATCCCCATACCGACCTAGCTTGCTGCCTCATGCTCTCCCTATCGCCGCAATCGGGAGGGTATGAATTGTCGAGGACGCGCTCCAGAAAGCCAGCCACCTCCCCGTGTCCATGATGCCGAGCCTCCTCCGCAGCAGTTCTTCCCGCCACGTTTCTCGCCTCCATGAACAGGATCCTCTTGGCCTGGCAGGAGGACACCCCGCCCCCCTGGGCCCCGGGCAGCTCGTGTCGGCCAAACTCTCCCGGCGTGGGCGCCCCGTCATGCGTGTCCATGCCCCGAAAGGCACGCAGCACTGCCCTCACCAGCGGCAGCCCCCCTGTCCGCGCAGCGACATGCAGCCCGTTGTCACCCTCCCTGTTCTGATGCATGAACATGATGTGCCTCTCGAGGTGGCCGTGGAACCGACCCGTCCCGTTTCCGCAGGTTGGAAGGAGCTGGCACGCCCCGAAAGCTCGGATGCGCCCTGAACGGACAATGGCGTGGACGAGCGAGTCGCCCGTCTCAGGGTCAACAGCCTGGAGCCAAATACCAATGACATCACAGTTGTACCGCCTGTCGGTGAACTTCTGTTCTAGATCCTCTTCAGTTTCCATGTCCAGACTTGGAACCGATTGGAGAATGTCCTGGACAAGCGGCGCAGGGAGGGGATCAGGCGGAGTGGCAGGGCGGCCACTCCACCGACCCCTGATGGTGGAAATCAGACTGATGGAGACAGGTAGGGTTGGACACTCGAGGAGAAAGGGTTGGGGCTCCGAGTCCGAGTCCGGGTCCGAGTCCGAGAGGCTGCCCGAGGTGGATTTGCGACTGGGTTGGGGGCGGGTTGACGTCGGATCAGGGGAACTGGATCGTTCTGAGAGGGTGGCTGGGTTTTCATCGTCGTCGTCGGACGATTCACCGTCGGGTCGGAAGAATCTGGACATATGTTGGACGACGCCACCGGAGGATGTGTGTGTGTGTGTGTGAATAGAAAAGGAGGGAAATCGAGACTGTATTGAGGCTCGAGGTAGTGATGTTGGACAAGGTAAGATGCCCGACGTGTGAAACGGCACGTGAATTATGAAGTAAGCGTACAGTGGTCGTCCACCATTCCACACCCCTGTCATCCCACCCTCTTGATGTCTAAGTTGATTGTGATGCTGAAATCTGTCGCTGCATACTTGCTCATAGCAAATAAGAATCAGCTAACCCTAGAATGATAAGTTGGTGTTGATCCCAAGCGTTGTGCGCTCATGCTGATGCTGCGTGTTTAACGGGTGTGACTCATATGACCGTGGATGGTTGCCTACATGCGGGCAGCCGTGGCACATCTAGATAGAGAGAGGGGGGGGAGGCAGTCGGGGCGAGGTATTCGAGTTCCGCCTCTGCTGCCCTCCGTACTTCCTCTGTTTTCTCTCCGTCGTACTCTGAATCCTCGATCGAGGCCTCAACACGTTGTGACCGTTGTCTTTCCCCGTCTTCCTATTCTTCTTCTTACTGGCTGTCGTCCTTGCAACAAACACGCAAGCGCGTCTCTATATGGGCATGCGACATGGGCACATCAAGTAGTCACGAGGTTCGCCAGATGGTGGACGAGGCCGTCGTCGCTCTGCGGTCCGGACAACCGCCGCCGCCACCGCAGCAGCAGCATCGGCCGTTCCGATGTAAGCAGCCTCGCGAGGTGTTATCCCTCGACGACGATGACATCGTGGTCTTGGACGAGGGTGACAGTAGCGGGGGTTATTACTACACAGATTACGACACCGACGGCGTTTGGAAGCCGGACTGGAATTCGGACTCTGGTAGATCGGCCTGCGAGGAGTGCTGTTGCTGTTCGGACATCGAGGGGAGCGAGTGCTGCTACAAGATCGCAGAGTGCTACTGCGCTGGCGGTGCAAAGGACTGTTGTGCGTCGGGCCACAAGAAGTGCGGCGCGAAGGCAAACAGGACGAAGAAGAAGTGCAAAGAGTGCGAGAAGATGCAAAAGTGTAAGAAGTGTAGGAAGAAGGGTTTTCCGCCTCGAGATCGCTCCAAGGGGAGGGTCGACTGGGGTGGCGACGTCGTCGGATTTTCGAGGCGTCCTGGTGAGGTACGTACGGCCCGCCGAGCATCCCAATCTTCTCTGTTCTGGTTGAACATGGGGATGCGGGGGGGGGGGAGGAGGAGGAGAGACGAGGATCATGGGACTGATAGACGGCAAAACAAACAGCAAGACCCGCAGAACTGGGGCCTCAAAGTTGACGGCCAATCCTATCTCGCGAATCCAGGGAGCGAGTCGGACATGCATGCCTGCGACGGAACCTGCTCCCGCGGACGACGACGACGACGACGACGACGACGACGACAACAACAAGAACAAGCGGTTCGACCCCGAACAGCGCGGGGACGCCTGGACGATATTCTGGGTCGCGAGGACGAGTTACAACCGCAGCCCGGTCGGAGGCGCACACTGCTATTCGACGAGTTTGAGGCGTTCCCCGCCCGGGCGTCAGGCGGCGACCGCCCCGAGGATGGATACCGATACCATGAGCGAGATGGACTCGAGGGATCGAGGTGGGAACCGAGGACAAGGAGGACGACGAGAACGAGGCCGGCAAGGGACGGGAGCGTCGACGAGGAATACCTCACGATGCACGGCGCGTTGGGGGATGATGACCGTCATAGGGACCCCAGGGACGGTGGCGGGCGCGGAGGGAATAGAAGGCGGGCGAGAAGCTGGGAGAGGAGATCGGATCTGGATGAGAGGGTCGGGGAGATTGACGACTGGTCCGAGGGGAGCTCATACGCGGTTGGGGAGAGGGACAGATTGGTCGTTTCGAGGAGGGATGAACATGGGAAGAGGATTGTGCGGTTTGAAAGGGCTTGACTCGACGGCGAGTGTATCAGCTCTTTGTAGGTCGGAGCAGAGTGAATATCAACAACAACAAAAAAACGAAAAAAGAAAAAAAAAGGGGGGGGAGGGCGTCATATTGACTCAAGATAGTGGCATTCCATATCCTCAACGGCGAATCAGGCATAGCATAAACATGCCGTTCGGACAGATTCCCCCATGGCTCATAAGTCTCATTATACATCTCATCCGGTCTTTCATCCGTCTCTTCTTCATGCAACACGTATACCTCGTTTAATCGACCGCTCACCTCACCGGACTTGCACCGGTACCTTCTCGTAGCTCTTGACGTCGTTCGGCATGCGGTAGATACACAGCTCCCGGCAGAAGAGACCCCACTCGCCGGTCGTGCCCTCCCGGACAGCCTCCTGCATGTCGCGGCCGTAGCGCTCGCGGTAGGCGCGCTTGATGGCCTCGAGGTGGTGGCGGTCCCAGTGAAAGCGGACGAGGCGTGAAATGAGCAGTTCGCGGCGCAGGGCATCCTTGCGGCTCGCCGTGAGGGCGTGGTGGACGAGCAGAGCGTCGCGGACGGGCTTGTTGATGACGCCGTTGAGGATGTGGGCCAGTAGCTCTCCCTGGTTCCGGAATTATTAGAAGAAGAAACAGAAAAAAAGGGGGCACTACTCCCGGGTCGTTGGATGTTTGTTGTTCACTTACCACAAGGTTACCGCTCTTCTTGAGCGCGTCACGGGCAAAGTTGGACCTGTACGTCCGCTCGTACAGCTTGAGCACCTCGCGGAGATGGGAGTCGCTTCTCTGCACAACGATACTGATCATGAGCGACTCGCCGCCCTTTTCCGACTTGACGGCCTTGCGCAGATCCGCGACGTCGTCTTCGACAAGGTGATAGTCAATGGCCAGGCGGCGGCCGTAGGGGTCATACTCCTCCATCCTGCGTTCCTCGAGCACCAGCAGCACGGCCTTCTTGAACTTGTCCTCCTTCAACTCCGTCTTCATGCACTTGGTCAGGCTGTTGTCGTACTTCTTGTCATTGAAGCCGTCCTTGATGAGACGGATCTCGTGGTTTGTGCGGCCCATGAGGGACTCGATGAGGAGCTCCCGCCGCGTCTTGTCGCCTTGGTACCAGAAGTTGGCCCAGTATGCCTCGCTCTCCCATTGTCCCAGCGCTGTGGAGTAGCAGGCCTTCATGAGGTTCGGCTCGGCGTCCTTGAGGCGGGAGCGGATGTGCTTGGCCACGTTGACACCTTTACGCTCCGAGCCGGTCTTGACGAGCGCCTTGTACTCCTTGCGAAGATCCATCACCTGGTCGTGGGTAAGACCCGGAAGGATCTCAATCAGGGGCTCGGGGTCCGGGTGTTTCCTGTCGCTGCGCAGCGCCTTTGCGATTCTTGCGGCATCGTCTTCGATGTCGTGGAACCGCGCCCGCCGACGTCGCCTGCCCTCGTCGTCGGAGCCGACTGGGGAGAGTGGCTCCATGACCTGCAAATCATGCGACGAGGAGGCCAGCAGCATTGGTGATGGCATCGGCGACATGTCTTGGTATGTGCCGTGATACGACTCCAGCAACGGCGATCCCGGCGCGTTCGCCAACGACATGCTCATGTTCAGTGCGTGGTGGCCCGTGTTTACACTCAAATTGGACATGCGGTGAGTCGGCGGCTGGGGCGACTTGTCGCGCTTGCGGCTGCCGGGCTCAACAGTCAAGATGTTGGATGAGACGCGGGGGTCGTTGCCGTAGTAGGCCTGGGCGCCGGCTGAGATCTGTGGCCCTGGGCTCGGCGCGCGGCCAGAGTACCGGGGCTCAGGGGCCAAGCCTGGCCTGGACGCGTGGGGATCGAAGCCGTACGCGAGGTTCTCCTCCAGTGCCTTCTTCTTCTCCTCCTTCTTTTTGGCCTTCTCGTCGCTCTTTGCATACTCATAAGGCTGGGGCTGGGCGTAGCCGTAGCCGCCGGGGGAGACAGGACGAGGAGGCTTCGGAGGGGGGTACAGGTCGCCCGTATCTGAACGAGGGGATCTAGAGGGCGGGTACTCGGCCTCGTTGCCGTACTTGCTGCCGCTGCGGCTATGGTTGCTGTATTTGGCCGGGAGGAATTTCAACTTGTCGTCATCGCGTGGCTCGGGCGTGCGCGCGTGCTGGTCTTGATAAGTTTCGCGCGAGTTGCGGTAGTAGCTGTCCTGGGGAGACGGGGGTGGGCGGTAGGGCGGAGCAGCACGGCGGTCGTCGTAGTCGTAGAGAGATTTGGTGCCGGGGAACATTGCGTCGCTGGTGTCTTCCGGGTAGGGGATGGCTCCCGACATGGTGGTGCCGGAACCTAGTTCGGCTGTGACGACGCGCGCGGCTCTGTCCCGGTCCCGGTCCCGGGCATACCTGTCGTCAAGATCGTCCTCCGGGTAAGCGTAGCTGGACTCCCGCGGGGGGTCGAGCATGGCGGGGGCCGCGGGGCCGCGACTGCGACTGCGCTCGCGACGGCCCGGGGAGCGCGAGCGAGTACGACGACTATGGTCGTCGACCTGAAGAGACATTGCGATCTGGCTGGGGGTTGCTGGGAAGTTCGAGCCGGGGTTGTCGCTGTAATTTAGTTTGGTGGTGAGAATGAGATAGTGGGGGGTTAAGGTAAGGTTTGGAGCTCGAGTTGAGAACTTGTGACAAAACGTCAAGTGAGGGGCTTCGGTTCGTCTTTGAAAGGTGGGCGGGCTGTGGACCAGGACAGTCCACAGGGGCGGCGTACCTAGGGCGGCGATTCGGGGGCTCCTCTTTTTAGTTTTATCTTATCAGATGGGGGTGTGAGGAGAAGATGGGGATGTCGCGTGCTTCCTCTCTCTTACTTGAAAGGAGCAGCGCAAGGCGGCATTCAAGTACTCGTATCTGAAGCTCGAGGAGGCAGTGCGGCAGTCGCAGTGAAGGTGTTGGGATATGCAAGAGAGAAGAAGTAAAAGGGGCTGAAGCCTGAAGGGAAATGAAACCCACATACCTAGGTACATAGGTAGGTAGCTTTTTGGGCGGCAGAGCAAGCCACATCAGCTACAGTACCGTAATTACCCTGCAGGAGGCTGGCTGATGAGGCTCGAGTCGTCCCCTGTCTTGGGGTGGTGGCGGCCGTTGCAGTAGCTTGGCAACGGGTCTGTCGTATGGGCTGCTGGAGAATAAGGCAAAGGCGGCATTACCCGCATCACTCGTTCCAGTGTGATGAGGTAGGTGTACCTCTTGGATCTGCTGATCGCCGTCCTCCGTCCTCTCGGTTCGAGACTGTCAGACGCTAAGGGTGCGTGGTTGCGTCGAGGAGCCAATGGCCGCGATGGCTTCAGATCTTGGGACCCTCTGACAGTGTCAAGCTTGTCAACACCGCCATTTTTGGGGGGCTGAGAATGAGTCCTTCGGGGCCGGGCGGGGGTGGGGTAAGAAGTAAGAGTGGACCTTGGGGAGGAGGGAGGAGGGGCTGTGAGCGCCGGCAAGTCCGTACGTAAGGTACCTCCTAAGCTACCTAGGTAGGTAGTAGCAACGGGACCACGGTGCTCCAAGAACGACAAGCACTCCGTCCCCGTGGGAGGCGGCGGCGACGGCAACGGCGACGGCGACAGCGCTACATACACTGCCTAGATACCTGCTCTATCCCTTTGCTTCCGCTGCGAACGCTGTAAGGGGCTTGGAGCTTGGAGGCTGGAGGCTGGATGCATGCATGCTTGCTACTTGCTGCTTGCTGCTTGCCTCTTGCCTCTTGGACTGTGTGTTTTCTACCTATGCTTGGCTAACAGTGACGACAACTTCGGCTTCGGCGAACGGGATAGCGGTGGGATCCGAATGGTTAAGAAGTCGTCGTTGGGAAAGCTAGCTAGCTGCTGCCTTTTTTGTCCGCGAGTAGATACACACGTGATACGGCAAGCCTTGGCTTTGATGCCTCGAGCAATAAGAAAGCAGCTCAAGTGGCAAATACAGAGCTAATCCTTCACACGGCGGCGGCGGTCACGCCCATCTCCGTGCGATATTGTGCGGAGGTCGACTAGCATTGAGACGTTGATCGCAAAACTGCATGCTTGTGGTTAAAAAACGTGCTTATTCCTCTCTAGCATGTTCTACTCGAGCACGATTCGGTGGCAACAGTCCATACTGTCGAAGCCATCGAGCCAGTCGCTTTCCCGCTGGTTCACGGATTTTTCCTAGCACGAATCGCGTTTCATAATTACCATTTTGAAGCATAACTTCTACCGTCTTAATTCTCCTCCCAATTTTCCGAAAGGTATTTTCTACAGTCTTGAAGCACGATGACCGCCGGTATGGAGACCAACGATGCGGCGGCCCGGAGTCGCTAACGCGAAGAGTGTACCGCCCCTTCTCCCGAAGTTCTCTTCCACGGTGACTAGTTGCTGTCTCAGTTGCTATCGAATCCAACTCGTCGTCGAGGCAGTTGACGTAAAGTATATCCTTATGGTTGATGCGAATAAAATGCCTCATCACATACATAACTTCCTTGTCCGTTATGAGCTTTTGATCCCAAGGTATGGTCCGTCGTTCTGTATGATCCGGGGGCTTGTTGTTCCAGGATACTATATCCAGAATGTATTTTTCGGAAGATGGTAATTGGTGGAATGATATTTCCATCACTGGAGAACTGCCGTTTTGGGGTCCTGTTGTGTATATATGGTAGGTTGTTTGCAAAGTGTCTCCATCGATACGTCGTGTAGTCCTAACCGCATGATGAGTTATGGAGGCGTCTCCAACCGTAAATAAGAAGCGAACAGGATCCGGCCGAGGTAAAGGGTCTCTATCTATACCCTCAACCCTAAATATAGCAAGGGATAAATAAAGGAGAAGAATAGAGAAAGTGAGTGACATTTTAAGAGAAGTAAAGATGCTCAGGTGTGATAGTGAAGAATGTACTTTTAAAGAATGTAGGTGGTAAGAGGCAGGGTATAAAGAAATCGATTTTTATTGTGGGTGGAAGCGAAATTCCCTCAAGTGCAACGACGCTTTAAACTACCTACCTAGGTACCTATGTTGCGACAAAGTAGGTAATTACGAGGTAATTAGCGGGCATTTACCTGTGGTTTGCGTGGGCAACCGGCTGGCGTTAATGCCGCAGGTTCACTGAGATTTCGCTTATACGTAATAGCCAAGCTATTGGAGATATGTCAGCTGACGGACCCTGTAAAGGAGGACTCAACGACTCGGAACCCGGGAAATTTCAACTTGAAGGGATAGCTTTCCAGAGCCTGGAGATAATTCAAAAGCATGCCCGAACGGACCACGGAGAGGCTTCCCTAACCGAGACCGATCCATGGTGAAGGTTCTTTGGCGACTTCGGACCTACTGACTACGGACGGCAACCGGCCTGGAAAGGCCGACTCGGTTCATCGAGAGTGAACAGATCAAACAGAGAGGGGACCAACTTCAAGGCACGGCAGGGGCTATAGTTGTACCCCTAGAAATGGTCATAATGCCATCGTTGTGGTTAAGCTGATACAGAAGTCCAGGACCTCTGACACTTTGAAGACCACGCGCCAATGCTACAATAACAGCAGTCCAGTTGTTCCGTTGCTACATTGTCTACATTGTCTACAACTGACTTATTAACTACCTACTGCCGTCCGTGCATTCCAAATTGTCCGTTGCTTCCGTAGCCCTTCACATCCTACACGCTTACCATCCGTATGGGCAATTGTAGAGACCCTCAGAAGCTGCTAGAAGCTGCATTTATCCAGAAGCCAGTCCAGCTAGACACAATTCGAGAATGCCAACTCGTGCATAGCCCAGAAGTTTCATTGGGGACAGGCCGAGCATTCCGTCGGTCCCAACCGATATCTACATACGACTACCGGTAGCCAGCCCGATTTGGGTTGCTCTCCTACTGTTCCGTCAAACATGATCTGGTGGTAAGAGCGCCCCCAAAGTTTGTCATTCAAAAGCCGTTTGGATGATGCAGCAAAAAAAGACTTTCCTAGGAAGCACGTCCGTGCCACATTTTTTATAACTGGCTTGACTGACAGACCCGGCGTCAGTTCGATCCGAGTTGCAACAACGATTGTACTTTTATGAAATAAGGACCTAAGCTTGATGGAGCTCTGTGTGTAACCTGGCGTAGCAAACGCCCCAGGTGAGAAACATCATTGGCCTTCTTCTAACTGGAGCTGAGATTGCTCTTTGCGTCTTGTGCACTGCATTGCAGTATTACAATCACAGAGCCTAGAGAGAGCAGCAGCCTTCTACCCACCTCCTTTCTGTCAGGCCTGTTGTTGTTTGTTTTATAGCATATCGGCTTCTCGCTGCATGTTGCACAAAACTGGCTGTCCAGCCTCTCAAAGATATCAGCAACCATATTTTAAAGGCCTATGTCCTACGACTGTTTGATTCTGGAGTTTTCAGGTTGGTTTTTATCCTTTCATCTTTTCGTCACCTGTCATAGTCATGATCTTGGAGCTTGAACGCCAACGTCATCTTTGTAAGACGCCGAGTCGCACGAGTCGCTGCGGAACGATGGCGACTTGCAAGGCTTCTCGTCTCCCTCCAAACGAATCTCCCCTCTGGGGTCATAGTGCTGGCGGACCCTGCTATGTCGTCAGTCAAATGCATCTCGTTGTACAACGATGGCAACGGAAAACTCACCCCTGGAATGTTGTGCCAACGGTCTCCAGCACCAGTAAAACGAGGACCAGAGCAAGAACGGCCCCGAGGACAATCAAATCGGGGTGCTGATCCAAGACGGACATGGATGGCGCGGCGCCCTGAACGTGTTTCCAACAGCCTAGACGAGGCTTTGACGGCAGAAGCTTCGCCAGGCCCTCCTCCAGTGTCATGGGCTTGATCGTCTCAGGAGTCCCGTCGCCCACCACATCCACCACTCTGTCCTTCTCTGATCCCGGGTGCTTAGATAGTGATTGAAGGTAGGTGGTCTTCAGTGGGCGAGGCGCAGCCAGGACAAGTGACGGAGGCATGTCTTCCGATGGTGATACGGGGCTGTTGTCGAATCTGAGTCCGATCTTCTGTTCCTCGGATTCCTTGACGGTAGAGATTGGTGGTGTATGATGCATGGACACGCGGGTGATTTTGGTCAGACGACGCGCCTCGCCTTGAACATGGGAGACGAGATCTGAAAGAGCTGCGGGGACAGGGGCGGCCATGCCCAATTGAACAAAGCTCAAGGCGCAGAATAAAGTTGAAGGCTTCATTTTTGTCGGTGGTTATAGTTATAAACAAGCGTGTCTGTGGTGTATACGACAATTGATGTAGCGAGACTGTGCAAGTGTGTCGGGAAGCTGTCGACGACGCTGTGTCTTTGCCGATCGGGCCTTTCAATGATTTGAATGAGACGCAAGGCTCGTCGTTTACTTTCCGACGTCTTGGAAGATCAGCAGGATCTGTCTGGTCGGCGTATAAAAAGTGCACACCACTGGCACCGGACTTTCGAATGTCACGACAGGGCCACGTTAGATCCTCGGATGGCAGGTTCCGAGGGGGTGAATTCGAGTAGATCGAGTGCCGCCGTTCCGTCTTGACCAGTACCACCGATGTTGCTGAGCCAAGGCGTGTATTTGGCAAGCCCGTCAAAGATATGAACCACCGATGGCGGCTGTAAAGGTTCTAATCATGGGTAGGATGGTGTTGTTGCGATACTGGTGGCGATGCGGGGTGTAAAAGTCTGGGCACCCGATTTATTGATGTAGGTAGAAGGGGGGGGGAGGGGATGGTAGCGGCAGCGATAGTGGGAGCGGCAGGGCGAACAGAGTCAAACACAGTGGGCGTGATGGAGGGCGAGAAGCCTCGAAAGGCGAGTGAAACAAAACAAGTAACGGTTATGGTGCGTTGCCGGGTTGCCGGGTTGCGAGGAATGAAGAAGATGGGACGGAGCGGCTAATGGGAGGGATGAGGCCGAAGAGGACGCAAAACCGGAGGGCCAGACGAGACGAAGAGGAGGGTGGTGTTCGAGGACTGACGTGCCAAGGCGAGTGGTCTGAAAGTAATAAGTACGATGTATACGAGAAAGGACGGCTGGCTACAACTCGAGTCGTCCGGATTGATGCAAGGGTGTACCGTGTGAATGTGAGTGACTGTGAGTGAGTGTTCGTTTGTGTGCCCGTCTAAGTGCGCGAAGGCTGGAGCAGAGGAGAGAGAGGGAAGCGCCAGGGTGGGTAGTATCGCGTTATGTATGATCAGAGCTGAAAAGAAGAATGGCGAAAAGGCGAAGCCGGCTTGATGCATTGGGGCTTGACATGAAATTTAGCTTATCCCAAGACGGGAGCGGTGGTAGTCTTTTCGTTCCTGTCTGTTGGTCTCTCTCAGTCTCTCGCCCTCTATCATCCCACCCCCCCCTGGCTTGGCTCTCTCTGCTTTCCCTCAAAAAGCGGGCGCTGAGCGGAACCGGCGCTGTCCTTGTTCTGTCTGGCTTCGGGCGAGGCCAGGCCGCGATCCAGGCTCGGTCGGCCAGCGATGCAGGGGTGGTCTGGACCCTGCGGGCTGCGGTGCACGCCCTGTGTGATGCCGCCTGAACCTTTTCCGATTCGAACATGGCTGCCCGTCGCCCGCATGCTTCTCTGCTGGGGACTTCACGCTCGTCCCTGTGCATGGTGTACTACATCGTACGTACGCTGTGATGTGTTTAGTGTTGGGTATAATAACACTTATACTGTGTTTTCATTTACCGTGTTTTTCTTCCTATTGTGTACCTGTGCGACCTCAAGAGGGACCGCCTTGGCAACGTACCTTAGGTACCTTAGTACGCTACAAAAGGGGATACTTGGCACCAATGCCCCAATGCACCATGAATTTACGCCCAAGGAACGTGTGCCATCAAGCTTCGAGGCTGGCTGCGAACCGGCAGCGACTACCTTAGTTAGGCGCGAAGGTACACACTTAGCTGACTTATTAGTGGATGACTGACTCTGGACGTCTGTGACGAGAACGAGAACAGGCTGCCGAGTAGCCGATCTCATCTACTGGGCTCGGCGATCCTTGTTTCCTGCAAGGGCTGGCGGGCCTTGTGGTCCCTATCCGTGTTTTGGAGACTCGGTCATGTCGGTTTGCTCGGCCCCCGTTGTTGCTTCGAGCTGCGACACAAAGAGGGCCAACTCTAGGACGACCGACAAATCGACATATATCGTACTACGTAAGTCCTCGTACGTAGAACAAGAGGTGCTGGGGATTGCGGGGTGAGCAGTGCATCGCGATCCGTGGAGGTATGGTAAGCATCCTGGCATCCCTTGCGCGAGCCGCGGGGTTCGAGGACTGCGAGACATGTGAAGCTAGTGTGAATCTTACCATAAACGGCACAATCCTTGCCAGCAAGCCAGATTCCCAGATGCCACAACCGAAGGCCAGACGAGGGGTTCCTGGCGCAAACTGGCGTCGACCGGGGGAGAGAAGAGACGAGGAAACAGCGGTTCCCAGTGAATCCAATCGACACATTGCCGGGGGAAAGACTTGACGCCTGCCGTCACAGGCTTGAGGTAAATCCCAATGGCGCACTGGTGACATGATTGATGAGGAGCATCAGGGCACTGCGCCATCGAAAAAGCGTGCCCCCCCCGCTGTATCACTTCAGTGTCCCATGCTTGAATTACCTAGGTACCTAGGTAGGAAGCAATACCGGTGACAAGCCCTCTCCCCCCCCCAAGCGTGGACGACAGCGTGGGCGGGAGGACGGCAATCAATCCATGTCGCAATGCGGAGAAGAGAGCAACGGAGGGGAAAGAGGAGGAGGGAAAATGAAAAAAGAAGAGGAGGAACAAACCAAAGGAAACGAAATGGCATCAAAACGATCGTGCTGTCTGCATGGATGATGAGTGAGACGGGACGTGATAAAGACCCGACAGACAGAATACACAGTGTCCGTATCAATACCTCACCACGGAGTACGCATCGTGTGATTCGTGGATGTGGTTTCCCACATGTGCTCCCCTTAAAGGGCCATCGGCCTCTGCCCTGGCCACCTAGGTAGGTTTCTTGGCCGGCAACTTCAGCTTACTTCCCTCCAGCAAGAGGAAGGTGACACAATCCGAGCAACAACAATGAAAAGGCGGGCGTGACTGGGTGCCACAGGCTGGCAGAGCACAACAGTAGCTTGTCCCCCCTTCCCACCTGCACAGTGCACCACAGATATTTACAGGAAGCAATCAAGCTTTCTCAAGCCAAGTGATCCCTCGCAGCTTACCCAGCCTGCCAGCCTCCGCTTCATTTCCCACATTCTGCCGTCCACATGCGCGAGCGGGAGCACGTGGGTCGCTGCCCTGTGTGAGTCTACTTGTAGACAGTCCTGAGTCTCCCGATAGAGCGAATCACATAATATCGACGACCCATAGTGGGCGTAACTGCTACAGACCCGCCCCAAGCAGCATCGCCGCGTCCAGCCCGCTCGGCCATTGGTTCTCTCGGAGAAATATCCGTACCAAGGACAAAAAACCCAGCCCAACAAAGAAGAGAGAGAGAGAGAGAGAGAGAGAGAAATAAAAAGGTATAGCGCCATTCAGATGACCAGCCGACCAGCGAGATGGAGAACGAGCCCATTCGAGGAGTACGGACAGAGAGCAATTGAATCAAATCACAGCATGTGAGCATCCACCGTGACTTGGACCAAACGAGATGGAGAATACGGACACGGGCATCCCACTTCCCCCCAACCCACGATAATGATTGCTCGGGATCCATGTCGATGCCGGACAGAGAGGGGGGAGCGGGCCGGTCTACTTGCGGGATCTCACAGACGACTGCCCGAGTGGTGCCGTCGCCGATGACTGACCCGGGTCATCTCGACGTACATAGCTGGCCAAGAACCCGTCCGCAGTCCATCATCCAGTCTATGCCCATTCGTTGCCTGAGTCGCCGTGCCGCTGTCCTCGTAAAAAAAAGAAATTGCACCGGCTGCGCCCGACTCGACGCACTCTACGATGTAATTACACACTGCGTGACAGCCAGCCAAGCAAGACCGACACCGCCACTGCCACCAGGCGCCCAACGAAAGTCCTCTGAAACCACAAAATATCCTCTCGTATTTTTTTTTTACTTTGGGCTACCTCGTAGATCACCTCTTCACGATGACAGCCGGCAGCTCCACTCCGCTACACAATAAACTACCTACCTGTATCCATAGTGTGAAAGGCAATTCTAATTATGTATGTTCGCCAGTGGCACTCTACAGCAATGGCACAGATCTAGCGCGGCTGGTAGGCAGGTCCGCCGGGACGTCGAAGGGAGCCAGCCGCCAAAGTTGCACATTCGCCGCGAAGGAGACATCGCGAAGACTCAAGACACCGTGGAATAAGTCTCCCTCTTTTACCACGCCGTTCACGTTATGGGAGCAGGAGCAGGAGTTTTCGCAAGCAAACATAGATATCCCCGTCCTAAGGAGTTGGAACGGGTCTCCTGTGACAGTCCTGTTCAGCGCAGCCCCGAGGTCCGCATCAACAGAAATTGCGAAACCCGCTCGGTAAGGTACCATGGAACCAGGTGTCCTGAGGTGCCCAAAGCCCGTATCTTGAGGTACCCCTACGAATGAACCGCCAATATTCCAAAACAAGCAGCCAACCTTTGCCAACGCAATGCCTGCCCGGCACGACTACCAGCACTGCAGCCTGCTACAGTTCAGGTTTGGCCTCTGTAGGTCGAAGTGGGGGGTCTGGACCGGCCGGCCCAGGCCTTGCCAGCACACGGAGGACGCAGGGAAATGGCCCAGGAAAGCGGTAGCAAACTGGAAGGCATACAGGACACGCGATCAAAGAAAGCAAACAGCCACCCGTCCATGCCATGGGCCCATGGCGCCATCTAATTATTCCGCGAACCCTTTGAAGAGGCAAGGGGTGCCAGGTGGGCTCGCAAGAAAACAGCTGAAGGGCCAGACCCAATGAGGCCACCAATGGCCGACGGACCAGGGGGGACAAGCATCGAACAAGCTTTGTGCTGCTGCGGGCCTCCCTGCGAAGAAGGATGGGAGACAATTTCGAAGGAATATGAGCGCGGGGCCCGTCCATAATGCTTACTCAGTATGGAAACTGGGTGTCGACTCTCGTATCCCACCGGCATCAAATCACCATGTGTATACTTTCTTGGGGCTTTTTTTTAAATAGCTTCTAAAGAAAACTTATGATACGTTTAGTGTTAGGCATAACACGTATACTATGTATTTTTACTGTGCTTTTCTTTTATATTGTGTACCTGTGAAATCTAAAGATGGACCGCCTTGGCAACACACCTTAGTATTCCACCGGCATAAGGGTTTGCGGGGTGCGGCGATGCCGGCCCCCATTGAGGTAAGGCAAAGCAATACGTGGTGGAACTCCGTTCGAGGCCCATCTCTCTCGGGAGTCGGGCGTCCGTTGTGAGGATTTAGTGGGTCACACCCCCCTCGCAGTTCGATGGAGAGAGCGTACCGTAGCTGTGGTCGTCGTCGTGATAGTGGTGTACATGCGCGGGGTTCCGTTTCGCGAGAGTTGGAGAGGATGCCGCGGGTCGCGATGTTGACGATGCCAAGCGAGCCTGTACACTACCTATGTACTTTCGGTAGCTGGAGGATACTTGACAACGATAACCATATTTTTCGCTTTTTCGCCTCGAAAGGTCATGTTCTCGCGAGTAAAGGTTCGGTGCTCAATGCTGGTTCCTCCCGAGTCCAAAAGAGAGTTAAGGGCTGAGAGTGAACTGACTTGGGGTCGGACAGACACGATAGTCCGGCTCGATTCTTCTCTTCGTGGTACTGAGTCAGGCGGAGGGCGCCACTTTTCGGGCACCGATATTGACGCCAGCTGAAAAAAGAAAGATTTCCCAATCCGGCGACGGGTCCGGGCAGAAACCCCCGGTCATTGGCCCATTGCCGACCTACATAGCTACCCAGGTAGGTACCTAAGCTGCTAAGGTAGGTATGTACCTACAGAGGTACGGATACCGTCGACCGACAACCTCAAAAAGCCCCATATCTTCTCGGCTAGTTCCCCACCAATCTCCTCTCCCCGTCCGTGCACGTACCCTTTTATTCTTTTTTACCTTTTGTTTCCTACCCCTTGTCTTTCTGGGTGCGGCCCTGGTCAATCCAACCAGCCTTGCACGCCTTCGCCAAGCTAAGCTCTTCCTCTGTCCATCGGCGCCTGTGAGGCTGAGAAGCGTCTCGGTCTCAATGCCCAGCGATCATCGACGCGCGCTTCATCCAAGCCATTGGGTCTCGGTTCGATTCGACGCCCGTCCTTCTTTTATTGTCCCGAGCTGTGCCCCGGCAGCCCCGGCCCGATGTCGCCGACGACGCCGACGGACTTTGGCACCTTCCCTCCGCCCCTTACCCGCTCCTCTACACTCCCCATCGGCTCCAGCACCGGTGGCACGAACAGTACCAACAATAGCAGCAACACTTATATCGCGCGCCAAGACCGATCGCGCCTCGCCCCCGAAGATGCCTTCCTGGCAACCTCACCGCCGCGTCGAACCGACCCTTCGTTCCCCGATGCCTCGACCGGATTAGATCACCGCGTCGCCCGCGCTCACCTCCGACACGGCGCCGTCGCCGGCTACCGCTCCCGTTCCCGCCGCAGTCGCAAGCGGACCTGGAAGAAGTTGATGTGGGTGAAGCAGAGCTACCCCGACAACTACACCGACCAGGACACCTTTCTCGAGAGCCTGCAGCGCAACCCGCGCCTGCAGCCCTACGACTTCTGGCCCCTCGTCGCCGATTCCACCGTCATCGTCCAGCACGTCTGCTCGGTCATCGTCTTTATCGTCTTCTTCGTCCTCATACAGCAGAAGCGCGTGTCGCCCGTGTCCTTCGTGTCCTTCGGCAGTCTGGTCACCTTTCTCGGCTGGCTGCTCTGGGAGCGCTGGGAGGCCGACGAGGAGCGCAAGGACCTAAGTGGCTCGGCCGGCAGCGCGACGGCGGCCGGACGGCGGGAACCGAGTCGGAGGATGGGTGGCGTGCGACGCCCGCCGGCGCACGTCGACGACGCCTTGGCCGCCTCCGCCGTCACGACGGACACGAGTCTCGTGACGACGGCCACGAGTTCTGTGACGACAGCCAGTTCCGTGACGAACCTCTCCGCCGGCGCCGATCGTCCGGTGCGACACTCCCACTCCGCCTCGGCGAGCTCCCTAGTCTCCACGACGTCGACGACCTCGCAAACCGCCCACCGCCGTCACAGCCAGGAGGTCACGGCTCACCCTCCACCGCGCCGGTCCTCATTCCCCCTCCCCGGCGACGACAACAGCCGCCTCAACCAACGCCTCAGCACCGTCAAGAGCGCCATACTCATCTACTCGACCCTCCTCGGTCTGTCGCCCATCCTCAAGTCCCTGACGAAAACCACCTCCCCAGACAGCATCTGGGCCATGTCCTTCTGGCTCCTGACCATCAACATCTTCTTCTTCGATTACTCGGGCGGTGTGCGCGTCAGCATCCCCGCCTCGCTGTCGACCAACGCTGCGCTCATGGCCTCGACGGTGCTCGCGAGCCAGCTGCCGTCGACCGGCCAGGTCTTCAGCCTCACGCTCTTCAGCATCGAGGTCTTTGGACTGTTCCCCGTGTTCCGGCGTTACGCGCGGCACCAGAGCCTGGCGTATCACCACGCCATGACGGCCTTCCTTGTCCTCGGCGCCGGCGCGGGGGTGGGCATGATCGTGGGCGACGACGGTAGCGCCTGTTGCTGGCCGTGGAAGAGCGTCGTCGCGGGCATGGTCGTGAGCGTGCTGATTGCGGCCATCGCGATGGGCGGCTGCAGCTGGTGGCTGATTGGGTTGCAAAAGTACAAGAACGAGATCTACGGCCCGTGGGACCCGGCGAGGCCGATCATCATGAGCCGACGGGCCTGGGACGATGAATGACGTGCAGGAGCAGGAAAGAAAAATGCCAATTCTTTTCTCTCTTTTGGTGGTATGGAATGAGTACCTAGGGTTTGAAAATAAAAATCTACAAGCCTTGTGTTCTGACGGCTTTGTGTTGTTTTTTTGCGGGCAGCAGCTGCGTATCTATGCTGCCGCGAGGTAATGCGTCTTTTGCATCTCTTCCGACGACATGCCCTCGTCGCTCATGCCAGCCTCCTCCGTTTCTGTCGGCCATCGCCCCTCGGTAGGATTCGTTCCCGTCTCCCAGCAGCGGAATAGGTATCCCATCAAGCCGCCCGCGAAGACGGCGGCAAGTAGAGCGCAGCAACGCACCGCTGTCTTCCTCACGGGCTCGGGCGTTTCGGGACCTCTCGTTGAACCGGGCGACTTCCTCTTCAGCCTTTGATTTGTACCGGTGCGCGAGTTGCCGGCTATGGGCTCGGTTGCCGTGCCACCCGCAAGCTTCGCTGTCCAGTCGGCGTGTCTCGCTGTCCAAGGGCCGCCGGGGCCGCCGGAGTGGGCGCTTATGTGCTTCGCGACGTCTCCCAGCATCTTGCGCTTGACCGCTTCCCTGCCTATCGCCGGCGGCCTGACCGCCAGGTTCGCTTTGTAGATCTTGGCCTTCGCCGTTTGGGGCGGGCCCTGGAGGAGGCTGTACTTGATGAAGGAGTCTGTGTCAGGGTGGATGGTACGGGCGAGGGAGGGGGCGGAGTAGGACAGGCCGCGGTTCTGGATGATCTTTAAAGCTGGCGATTTGGTTGGTGAACGTTTGGTGCGCGGAAGAGTTGCCGACGGGAGTGTACGAGTGCTGTTTTGTGTGGGTTGCGGGAGAGGTGTTTGGCGTGGAGTGGATGCCCGGGTAAGGGGGAGGGCTCTCTGGCCTCTCTGAAGCAAGTTTTGGAACATGTGGATGATTGTTATTCTTCTTCTTCTTCCGGATCTTTGTCGTCCTAGCAGCAACAGGTCTTGCCCAGTGGATATGATCCGGGTGGTTGCTCGAAGATGTATGTTCCCACATCAGCATCGGAGATGGCTGGCAAGTCTCACGGTCGGTTCAAACATTCGAGATACAGTCCCGCCATGGTACCGTGGAATGCTTTTTGGTCCTGGTTCATCTTTCAACTCAACATACGAACTTAAAAAATATTTACTCACATGGACAGGTGATTTGCCTGGTGAGCCCAGGCTTAACAAAACAAAGCTATAGTGTTCAAGTACACCTTCGTCGGCTCCATCGTATCTGTATTACTCTTCGTTCCCTCTGAGAGATAAATCCTAGCTGCACTCTGGCCACCTTCGCCATCGCCTAGCCTTCTCACTCGGTCTTTTTGGCGGCACTCTCGAAGAAAAGCCATCAGCAAAAGAACATCCACGGGGCAGGTCATACCGTAGGCTAGCGGCGCCCGACGGAGACCAAAAATGTATCCAGGCAGTGTCAAGACGAATATTGGAAACAAAGTGATGGGATTATCGACTATTCCTCTCTCGCAATAGTGACGGGATATTGTTGGCTGATTCGTATGTGAGGGTTGTCGTTGCGACGACTATTCTTGTCCGATCTCAAACCCAGAGTGCCGAGCATAAGAGTTTTCGGCGATGCCGCTAATTAACAATGATGGTCGTTGAAGTGAGTGGCCGAGCTAGATTAACTCTGACACGTTAGCGGAGTGTACTCACTGTCAGAGACGTTTGCTGGATTAAACATACGGAACCAAGTATTGAAACACTCCGCAAGCTGGTGTGTTGTCCGCGTAGACCCACGACTCGGGCTGCGGGTTGGGAATAGCTTCACAAACAGAAAGAATCCGGAGTATCTTCAGAGCAGAATTCGGAATCAACTGTAATAGCCCCCTAATAACAGACCAGAAATCGTTTCTTAGAGACAAAGCTGTTTAAAGAACGAAGTATAGATGGATAGCGCAGGGAATTAAGACGAAAGGAAAATCACCCAGGTAGCAAAATAGACAAGCAAAAAGGGAAGCCGTATTCCCCGCCCTGTTCCGAGTGAGGTTCGAACAGCGCGCCCAAACATAGCCCAGTGAGGTATGAATAAAGGGGTATTATGTTAAAGCTTTAACCAACTAGGCCACTCACGCCATCATCGCTGGACTGGTGACAGGAACGACGGTGGAACGGACCAAGTAGGTAGGAACCGTTGAGGACTGCGGGTCGCCGGATGGTTGCCTGGATCTACTAAGGTAGGTACCTAGGGAGGTCCAGGAGGATTTGACGAGGAAGGGGCAGAACAGTCAAGAAGCAGCTGGCTCCTTCCGCCTTCGCCATGTCTTCACTTTAGTTGTTCTTCCAGTCCTCTTTTCCCCAACAATCCCCCTTCTGTACAGCAAATTTCTCTCTCAAGCTTGAAAACTTTCATGCAGCCTTCGTCTTCCCTCGTCTAATATCCTTCAACACCATCACTGTTGTTTCCGTTTCTGTACCTAGCTACCGCCGCCTTACACTTCCCCCTATTATCATTGCGTACAGACTATTCGCCGCGGAAGTCGCGAGGGAAAAGTCGCCATGACTACGAATGGCGAGAGCCACGGTCGCTGGTCAATATCAGCACCGCCTTGCAATCGCACCGAGGCGGATGCCCTACTGAACGATCTGCTCCGGGAACGTGGCCGCTAGTCAGACGAGGACACTGCAGGAGGTTTCAAGCATGGAATCATCCACCGATCTCTAGAGATTCTATCGCAACAACTGTACAGCACAGAGACTCGCTTCATACATGAGATCATTCAAAACGCCGACGACAACGCATACGGCAAGAGTGCCACCAACGGAAAGCTCCCAACCTTCTCACTGTCTCTGAGAATTGGCCGTACAGACGACGACCTTGATACGGACAACGCCAACCCCGGCAATGAATACATCTTGGAGACCACCTGCAATGAAGATGGGTTCTCTATGTTGCAGATCGCTGCGTTGACCGACATTGAAGCAAGCACGAAGACAAAATGCAAGGATGTCCACGGAGGTTTCACCGGCGAGAAGGGTGTTGGCTTCAAGACTGTCTTCCGCATCGCCAACGTCGTTCACGTTTCAAGTGGCCATTACAACTTCAAACTCGACAACCGCCATGGTATGATTGGAGCCCTACGTCCAATTCCATGCCCCTTCCCTGCATCAAAGTTCACCTCCGACTCCACGCGGATGATGGTCCAGCTGAAGGGCCAAAGGGAGCATGAAGTGATCGAGAGAGATTTGATCGACGCCCAGCCTGAAATTCTTCTCTTTCTACGCCGTTTGAGACGAATCTCCGTGAACACAAGTGCGCTCAAGACTGTTTACACCGCAACGCATAACGACGACGACAAGGAGTTTCATGGGGAAACTAGGGCAGTAACTTTGCATCACGGCCCAGAAGAGACAAGAAGAATCACAAAGTACATCATAGTCCGGAAAATAGTTGACAACATGCCAACAGAGCCCCGACGAGAAAGTGTCGTGACATCGGAACTCACACTCGCTTTCCCGCTGGAGGGCAATGGCAGCCCCAGAACCGTGCCGCAACAAGTTTTTGCCTTCCTTCCAATTAACTACTATGGCTTCCGAGTGGTTTCTCTCATCGAGCACATCGTCTATAGGAGGACTAACCAGAATCTAGTTTCTCATCCAGGGCGACTTCATCCTAAAAGCAAGCCGGGAAAGCATCGCCCATACCGCATGGAACGAAAGACTTCAAGAGACCATTCCTGGCGCTTTCGAGGCGGCGATCCACAGGTTCAATGAGACGAAGGGCGTCATACGTTATTCTTGGCCGCAGTATCTAGAATATTCAACGACTGGCATAGCCTTTGGCAAAGACCTCAGACCAAACCTCTTCAAGCACCTTAGCTCTTGCCGGATCCTCCGAAGCCGTCACAGTCTTGATGTCTTCTTCATGTCCGGTGATCTGGTGTTTGTCCCACCGGAATACCGCCTAGATGGGGAGCCATTGATCGAATCCCCTCTCCAGTGCCAAAAACATCTGGCCTTCGACTACGCACCGAAGGGAAAACTGCTTTACGGCCTCGCAGCCCTCGGCGTAAAAGCCATGGACATAGTTGTCTTCTCGTCCCATTTTGTCGGTTGGCCAAAGTCAGAGAAGCCTAACCTTGGTCTCAAGACGCTGGAGTGGCATAGCAAAGTGGCTTTGGCCATTCTGGCGACAGATTGGAAATCCAAAGCCATGCTCCGCAGACTACCCATCATACCAACTCTCTACGGAGAGTTTGTTCCCGCATCAACGGAATACCTCCACATGGTTTCTAGCGAAGACGCTTGGGATGCACCTGGCAGCCTCGGGCTCAAATTCGTCGATCTAGCAGCAAGAAGCGACCCCCAAAGGGAAACGCTGTTCCGATGGTTCGGCATCCCAGAGTCCAAAGCATTCGACATATGCAACCGCATTCTGTGCCTACACGCGGAACGGGACCCCAGATCTCGAGAAGAAGTCGTCGAAGAGATCATCTATCTGTTCCAAAACCGGAAGCTGATCGACCAGAAAAGATTAGCAAATCTCTGGTTCGCGACAATACATGAGCAAAGACCTTCGCGCGCAAGAAGTGTATGCTTCATTGACCCCGAGATACAAAACAACCTTGTCGTTAAGTATGCTCTGAATCCATCTGCCCCTGTGAGAGTTCTTCTTCCAGACTATTTTGAGAATGCTCTTACTAGGATGGACGCCGGAGAAGACGACGAAACAGGGTCCAAAGAAGACAGTCGAGACGACACGGAGCTCGAAGTTGAGGAAAAGATTTCGAAACCAAAGAACGAATTCTTCGAATGGCTCAAGAACTCATGCAAACTATCACCACTTCCAAGGCTGACCTTTATGGACAGTGACGGGTTGAGGACTAAAAAGTAGTGGAAATGGTTGAGCGCCAACGATCCGCATGGCCTTCTCTTGCTCTTGAGAGATCATCTGATGGGGGACAAATCTGTACTGAAAGTTCTGACCCCAGCGGCCAAAACGCTAAAGGTTGAGTGCCGAGATGGCTGTATACGAGAACTGGTGGAGACAGCAGTATCAACAGAAGCCCTCCCCGAAGCGTGTCCCAACTTGAACTTTTTGGAACTGCCAGAACCCGAGAAAAAGAACTGCAAGATGCTTTCCGCGTTCTCGGTTGTTGTCGAACCCAGTTGGGTGTCTCACCTACGAGAGCTCCAAGCGATACGCCAGTACCCTTTGATCAAAGTTTGCCTTGAGGACGTCCGCCGGAAATACCAGTTCTTGTCCATGAACAGGGCCAAGATACTGACAGACACGTGGTGAGATCTCTCACAGACCTATCCCTTCCCTGGCTTCATGGCTCTTGAGTATCTATGCTAACAATAAAAGCAACCGTATCCGAGATGACGAGAACGGCTTGATCTATCACCCACAGCGTGGTTGGATCACGGTAAAGGACTGCGTGTGGGAGACTCCCAAAGGGTTCGAGAGCACAGTGGCGATTGCCCAGCTATACCCGGAATGTGGTGATTTTTTCAAGGGCAACCTGAAGATGCACAACGCTGGAGTTCCCGAGGCTGTTCAAGAGCTGGGTCGTCTTGCAAAAGCCCCGGATGATGCCACGAAAACAGAGACTTTGAAGGCAATTTTGCTTACATTGAGCCAGTACCTGAAGGAGCATCGGCCCAGAGACAAGGATTCTATGGCTAATAGCCTACAATACCAGCTGCGTCGCCTCAAGGTCTTCCCGATGATGCACCAGGGCGAAGCATCGACTGCATCCACACGGGTTTTCAAGTCGCTCGAGGACACGTGGTATGTGAACGACCGAAGCATCTTGGTTAAAGCGTTCTTCAAAAGGGTGGATACACTGGATTTTGACGTCCAAGACATGGATCGGATTATGCCATTGGTCGAATGGCTCGGTATCGAAAACCGTCCTTTGAGCAAAGCAGTAAGTGAGCGCAAGTCGTACGAAGGTATGACACAAACCCAATTGGGCTGGTCCGACATCATACAGAAAAAAGCCAGTTTTATCGCGCTGTAAGTCAATCGACAAGGAGCTACAGGTGCGGACGCTAACTCTCAGACAAGCCTGGGTCAGAACCCCGAACAAACGGTACCAACTTTCGAAGTCTCCCGAGTCTCCGTCCTGAGAATCGAAAGGACTCTTGACGGCGTTCGAGGAAAGGCTGGGGTCGGGCACATCTCTATCGACAAACAACGTGACTTTATCCGAATCATCGTTCGCAGGAACCCGTTCAAAGACCTTGACCTTCGCGTCGAGCGAGCCCTGGTAGAATTTTTCAGTTGCCTATTTTCCATCAACGATGTCAACCGTATTCCGCTCGTCTCCCAGATTTTGAAGGTTGATCTGTCAGAAACCCGCGAACTTCTAGAGGAAGTCGATGTTCGTTGCCCCCTTACCGGTAGCTACGACTTGTCCGGCCATTCACTGGCGACAGTCAAGCCGGAGGACACAACGAGAGTACTCGCATTCGAAACGGCGACTGTTGCAGCACAACCTATCCAGTCTTTCACGGCTCCTTGTGCAAGCGAAATCGTCCTAAGCCAGAGGCAGAAGCGTTTCGAAGGAATTGGCCTCAAGGCAGAAGCACACGTGAGTTCAAGTCATCCGCCAGAAACACTGCCTTGGCTATCTGATTCTGACGGCTCTCAAAGGTCAACGACTTCTTCGAGACGAGGATACCAGACTGGGACTCCAAGACGCATTGGACAAGCCATCTCCGAGAAGTTCGTGGTTATCCGGCGTTTTGTGGTGATGAGTCAACGATGGCCGACTTCACGTACACCGACAAAGGAGGAGAGCATATGCTACCAGTACTTCAGAAGTTGGGAGTTCTCCCAAACTTATGGTGCCGCCAGACCATTACGTACCACTTCGAGGTGAAAGGGACCGTGTTCGGCTGCGAGGAGCCTTTCCGTCTCAGCCAAAAGCAAATGGACCTGGTAAGCCCTGTCTGCTATTTTTCTCTAGAACGTATTTAGCCCACCTCTGCAGGCTCGCAAGTATGCTTGTAGGGGCACCGACACCCCTTCGGATATCTTCTTCGTTGCACGCGTGTACAATGTTGAGACAACACCCAATCTTCGGGTTTATCGATCCATGGTGGCGTATCTTCAAGTGTCGTTGGTCGATGGCCGCATCGAACAATGGGTTTTTGATCACCCCTGCAGAGAGCTTCTGAACTTCTGAACTTGGAGAGAATGTTTATAGACAGACCAGACACAGCCACAGCCACAGATAGCGATTTTTCAAATCATGTGGCGGTGCAGAACCAGGGGGTTAGGAGTGTGCGGGTTTGCCCACCCCAAAATGACGCATGTGACCATCAGTGGGAGGTTGGGACATGTGGAGAGGAAAAGGAGGGAATTCAAGTCCTCCCTTGGGTATCCGTATGTCGAGTCGCAACAGGAAATGAACAGACGGCCAAACAGCGCCCGCAACGGCGTCGCGACAGGACCGCGGCCCATATAGTTCGGTAAGTGGAGCGCCGGATATCGTTCCTGCTCGAAACCATGGCACCCGGAACAAGAGGGCTTGGGTGTGTTGTTACCTGCTGCTTGTTGCTTGTTGTTGTTGTTGTTGTCGCTGCTGCTGCAAATTGTTGACATCCACGATTCCCTCACAGAGCAGTTGCTTCGGGGGACTCCGCGCGCGCGCGCGCCCCGCGGCCCTGCCTTACGGGATCAGAGCTCGTGCCGGGTGGGTTTATTGCACGGCGGTAGTCGGCATTTCCACCTCGAGAGACAGGAAGGTTCCAGAGGCCTGGAGAAGGCTCCAAGTCGTCGGAGCCCTAATCGTTATTAATACTACACAGTACCTACTGTAGGTACGTTGTGTTGTCTCCGCACCAAGCTGCCAGGTCCACGGGGTGACGGGTTGCAGTATGACACCAGGCGGTCTTCCCCTCCTCCTACTTCTCCAGAAGAATTCTACAGAATACTTCTGCTACTTGTTGGTCAACATCGAGTTTTCTGAAAGCCAGGGAAGAGAAGGAAATGGCCCATGCCCTCGAACTTGTTGTGATAGGGAAAGGGCATGAAAACCTCGCGTCTGATTAGGCAACGGCCGGGAAGGTTCAATGTTTTCCAACAGCCTTTGACACGCCTGTCAAAATGAAATGAAGCGAGAAAACTCTATTTCTACAGTACCTATGTAAAACCGGGTTTCCCGGGCCTTGGGAGTCGCTGACAAGCGGCTAGGCAACTCAGAGAAAATACATACATAGTACAGGTACAGATAAAAGAGCATCCGTATCCCACGTCTCTCCTCTCGTCCCTGCCAGGGAACACATCTTCAGCGAAACTTTATTGAAATTGGGTTTAATCAGATGCGCGATGCAGCCAGTAGTAGTCTTGCAGGCTGTGGAGTACACTCCCCTCTATTGTAGCACCCTGGTCCCGGCTTCCGGGGTGGCTGCCACCCCCCTCCCCCCCCTGGTCTGCATGTCACCCCGTCACCCGTCATGCCAGCCCAGCCGGCGCTCTACGAAGACCGCAGTCGTCGACCGATAGGCTCGCATGCCGCTTTCTTTCTTCTTCTTGTTGGAATCTATTGCTACTTTTACATGACGACGACGCGTCCACGGGCCAACCAACAGTGAGTTGAATAAGGCTTGCTTTGGAATCGGTGGCCTCGCAGGAAACGCTCGGCGGGATAAAGAGGCAGAGGGGGGTTATGTAAGATGGGCAACGGAGTACAAAGTTGAGAAGAGGCATGCCTTCTGGGTCGATCAATCCGATGTCTCATCAGCGCAGCACAGCACAGCACAGCACACAGCCGGCGGCGTCAACGCGTCGAGTCAACGGGCTCAAGCCACCTGCCATCCAATCAAAGCGCACGGGCGCCCGTATTCCCTCCCGTCCTGTCCGCCCCCCCCCCCC
>PJEX01000373.1:14516-46670 GCA_005350895.1 Colletotrichum tanaceti | reverse complement strand
GGGGGGGGGGGGGGGGGGCCGGCATGACGCAGGTACGGACAAACTGTCAATATCCATTATCCAGTAGCGACCAGCTGGCAGCAGCTGTCAGATTCACTTCGGGAAGTCTCCAGCCACAGCTTCAGGCAGAGTCACAGCCACAGCCACACCTAGTCTTCTATTCCCAACACCACTTCATTCACCGACACCATCATCCGCTACACACATATAGCATGTGTACAAACTGCCCTTGGGCCTGTATTGGTATGTCGAAATCGTACTGGTACGTATTCCTAGGATATACAACTTCAACAACAATGCCCCCACCCCATCAATCCTCGAAATAGATAACCCTTAAACGCCGGTCGCGGTGACTCTATCCCATCTCAGAACGCCTTCGTCAGACGGCCCGGCTTCTACGCCTTTTTCGTAGCCTTGGCCGTTCCAATATGGGTATTATGAACCTGTGACGTGTCGTTAGCGTTCCGTCACATACACACACACACACACACAAACACCGAGAAAGAGAAGCAACTGCGCGTTACTGCAGACAACTTACCTTGGTAGCAAAACGCAAACTCGTCACCGTCTCCTTGAGGTGAGCTTCCAACGGGCTGACCATCACAAACATGAGCGTCTTGCTGTTACCCCCGAGGGAGTACTGGAGCAAGTGTGTCAGCTTCGAGTTGCGGTACGGGATGTGCCCGTTCTTCTTGCCGAGCGCCTCGATCACGTCGCCGAGGCACGATAGAGACTTGTTGATGTTCTGCGTCTCCTTCATCCTGGCGCCCTCGGCCTGCGAGTGCTTGAGACGCTCCGACCCGGCCAGGTCCACCAGGTTCAGCGTGCCCTCGCACCGCTCGCCCGTCGCCGAGTTGTAGCCAGAGAGCTTCAGAATGAAGACGCTGTGCGATCGCGACGACCGCTCGTTGGCCTTGGTGGCCGCCACCGACCGGTTGTTCTGCGCCTCGGCGAGCATCACCTCCACTGTGTTGGCGGAGTCAAGCGAGACCGTCTTGCAGTTGAGGACCGACGTCTGCTTGCGCACGTCGTCGTGTCGGATCTCGAGCTTGCGTCCCTTGCCACCGTCCGACTCGCGCCCGTTGGGCGTCAACAGGTCGTTGAGCTCCTCGTTGTACACTTCGATGAAGGACCCCTCCATCTTGTACGTCCATTGCTTCTCCCTGAGCTTCGTGACCGTCTCGTAGATCATGTGCGTTGCGCGAGGGATCATGCCGTCTGGTGAAGACATTGTGTGCGTCTTACCGGATCCCGTCTGGCCGTAGCAAAAGATGCAAACGTTGTATCCGTCGAGCGCGCTCTGCACGAGCTGCGAGATTTCGTCAAACACGTCTTGGTTCTGCGCCGACGGGTCAAACACCCTGTCAAACTCGAAGTTGATGTTCTTGGTCGACACGTCGCCAAAGCTGTTCACCTCCTGCGTCTGCAGCGCGATCTCGGCCGACGTCTTCTCGTCGGGATACGCCACCTTGGCCGGCTCGCCTTCCGATGCGTTGAGAACGGGACGCACTCTGCACATGACGCGGATGTTGCCCTTGAGCTCCTGGTACTTGTTGAAGAGGACGCGCCGTTCCGTTTCTTCCTTGATGAGCTTTTCCTTGGCCGTTTCCGCCACCTTGAGCGCTTCCTGCAGTCTAGCCTCCATGTTGGCGAAGGAGTCGGATTGGGCTTTGCTGTCTGACTCGAGAAACTCGACGTGTGACTTGAGAGAGTTGATCTTGGCTTCCAGCGTGACGTTGGAGGCGCCGAGCTCCGAAATGCTCGCTTCGAGGCCCTTCTTGAGTGTCTGCTCGCGGTCGAGGTCGCCCTTTAGTGTTTCCATCACGGCCCTCATCTCGGAAACTTCGGTGTCCTTCTTCTGCAGCGTGAGATGGAGGTCTTGCTGTTCGTTTCCGAGCCTGGCACGGAGGTCATGGATCTCCCTCGCCTTATGCCCGCGCTCCTCATCGAGTTCGGCTTTGAAGTGTCGCTCAAGGGCATCCAAAGCCTCTCGGTGGCTCTTCTCTGCCCGCTGCGACTCGTCTTTGAGCTCGCGTCGCAATTCGTCGAGCTCGTGGCGATGCTTCCGCGCTTCGTCTTCGAGCTCGTACTTGTGGCCCCGCTTCGCCGTTTCCGACTCGATCGTCAGCGTCTGCATCTGTTCGCGCAAGCTGCTAATCTCATTTTGCAGGTTTCCGTTGCGGTCTTCGAGTTTGTCTCGTTCCGCTTCCAGTTCCGATACTGCCTCTTGTCAGTCCTCGTCTTACCAGTGACACACATGGGCCCGGCTCACTTCGTTTCTTGTACATGTCCACCCTCTCGTCCATCAGTTCCTTGTCGGTCAACATGACGTTCATCGACTCCTTGACCTGCTTAAACTGCGAGTCAAGCTCGGCCACCCTGCCCTCGACATCCCAGCCTACGAATTGAGTCAAGTTAGAATCTTTTGTTAAGAACGGAGGTTTACTAGGAGAAGGGGATCTGGCCGGCGATCTGGAATCCCTGATCGTCATGATTGTTTCCTCGAGTCTTTCCATCACGGCTCTTGCTCGCTTGAAATCTGGCGAAGGCGTGGCAGGATCCGTCATGTGACTGGCCTGCCTCTTCTTCGGTGACAGATCTGGCGGATTCGAGAGAGGCCCGCGTGATGCGCGCACAGTGACATTACCGACGTGGGCGGTGCTCGTTTCGGTCGACACGGAGCTGAAGCTATCCAACTGGCTGAAGACCGCTTGATCTTCATCTTGCGCCAAGGTCGTACTGGTGTCGTCCTTGATGGATAGTGCACCAAACCGGCTGCTGAGAGAGACTTCTCTATGCGAATTCATTTGCGATGTTGACTTGGCAAGTCTGATCTTGCTTGGCTGAAAATCAAGGGGTCGCAGAAAGTTCAGTCGCTGAGAATGCAAGTTCGTACCATGCTTTTGTTCTATTGGTCCGTCGAATTCTTCCTCTGATCGATGACCGTATGCCGTGCGCGGTCTCGCTTGCGGGTTCGCGTTTCGTGTCCGAGGCGGTCCGTTGACTGATCGTGCATGAGCAAGGGAGGACTTTGAGCGCTCATGGCCTCTGGGGCCGACGCTGGCGGAAAAGCCGCCGGAGGCGTTATATCGGGAGGTTGGTGGTGCGTTTCGAGGTCTGATGTTGTTTGGGTCCTTGAGCTGCAGCGAGTTAGCGTGCGCAAAAGCAAAACTGCCAAAAGCAAACGATCATTGGGCAGTACACAACGCAGCTCATCCCTGTCGCCCGTCTCGTCGTCGTCGTCGTCGTCATCATCGCAATTGATGGACCAGTAGGATTCGTCCTGATGCATTACGGTGTCCAGGAGGAGTCGAACACCGCCGCTCGAGTGGCCATGGTCGCTATGCAACCGCAACCATAACTGCAGCCTGCCGGAGACGCTGCGCAGGTATGTCGGGCTGGATGCCGATGACGGGTTCCGAGGTCGGGAGCGAGGTCTTTTCAGAGTGGACCATTGACTATTAGTCTCGTCGGAACCGCCGCGGTTCCAATGCAGCGAGAAGGCGACGAGCAGCTTCTGAAGCATGGATGGTCGCGGAACCTTGCGGATCACCGCCCGCAGAGTGTGCCATGCAGAGCGAAGGACGTGCACCGCGATCCAAAGGATAATCCGTAGGGCGTCGACGCGGAGATCAATGGCGAATGGCGTGTCGGACTCGGACGCCATCATCTCCATGGACTCGACGTGGCGTTTGGGGGATGAGGTGCGAGGTGGAAAGGGGTTGTAAAGGGACCTACCTCGGCCAGTGTGTGTCCCCTGACGGAGCGCGCCCTGGCGATGCCAGAAGCACCTGCCGCTGCGGTCGTCGAGGAAGACCTCGTAGGGTATTCGCCTGCCCTCTCGGCGAGGGACTTTTGGTGCTTCGGGGCTGGCAGCTCAGCTGGGGGAAGAGGCACAGTCAGCAGGCGCCACCATTCCCATCGGCACTCAGGAAGAAAGAACCAACCTGGCTTGGGGACATCGCGTTTCATGGCGCTGTTGAGCGAGCCGACCTTGGAAGCGGGCGGCGGTATCAGGGACGGGTGCGCGCGCACGTTGTTCTGGGATTCGCTCATTTCGGAGAGGCCGAGGCCGGACGAGATGTTGCCGGGTCGCGGGAGGTTGCTTTGGGGACGGATGACGGAGGAGCGAAAGTGGTGTTGCTGTGAAAGGAAGTGTCAGTCAGTCAGTCGGCCAGCTCCAGGGCACCTCTCCATTCACATCGCCGAGAGCCAGCTCGCTCTCCCTGCGGCCATGGCGGCCACCGAAAAACAAGCTAAGCTCGGCTCGGGAGTGAGGGCACAATGGAAGACGGCAGTTACGCACCGTGTTCTCCGCAGTGTCCATGTTGAGGATGCTATCGATGCGACGCGCAACAACGGGAATGATGATGTGGGACACGAGGAGCAGCGCTCCGGTTCTGACGGCAGTAGGAGAAGGCGTTGTGAAGTTGGAGCAGGCATGCGGCGACGGCGACGGCGGCGGCAGTAGCAGCAGCAGCAACAACGGCGGGTGACAGTAGAAGAGCAAAAATCAAAGCCCACACGGCGGCTATGGTTGAATATGGGGAGGGGGTGTGGGTTGTGACTGCGTGCGATTTGTTTGCTGCGCTTCCCAAAATGTGTTTGCTGCGCTTCCCAAAATGGGGCGTGTGGAGGAGCATCACAGGGTCTGAGTGTTTACGCTGGATTGTCTGATTGTGTACACGCAGTGGCTGCCGGGTGGGTGGACGGGTGCCGGGGCAACGGGGAAGAGGCTTATGTAATATTTCTTGTTTCGACTACGATGCACGGATACGGATGCCGCACGTGGAGTTGTCATCATTCTAGATTGTAGCCTTAGGCCAAAGCGTAGCCCAACTGTCCGCTCTCGGACCCACCACGGCTCCACACCCTTCGCCAATCACAGCTCTGTACATCGGATGAGCCTGCTTTTCCCCAATCAGGAAAGCGGTCACCCTTGCACAGACAATGCACGAGTGTGGCCTTTTTCACATGTCACTGCTTTGGCCGCCTGCCGCCACACCATGACGTTGGGAAGCTCATTCGCCAGCTCGTTGTCGCTCTCTCGAGATTTTGTGTCTCGCAGCACCCAGCAAAGTTCTTCCCCCCCAACGGAGAGGAATTTCATTCCGTGACACGAGAGGCGCACTCCCTCTGCAAGAGAGAGGAGAAGAAAAGACAAATCCCAACCCTTCCTCCAACTCGCTGCCGTTGGGTTTTCCACTTGGACGATCCCACCGAACCCCTCCGCAGCGCAATCCCTCTCATCATCATCGGCCTCTCATGTCGCCGTGATCGCCCGTCCTCCCCTCCGTCTTGTTGGGTTGACTTACACGACGACAATCTCTGTCCTCGCAACCTACCTACCAACCCACCTACGCCCAGCTTCATACTACGGCTGATTCTACGATGGAGAAGTTCAGCCAGTTCCGCGACAAAGGTAAGAGAGAACAACACCATGATCATCACCACTGCCATTACCTCCCGAGGAATATATCATACCACCACCGTACAGCAGACTAACAGCCCCCCCCCAAGGTTCGGGCATCTCGCCCTTCATCCCCGTAAAGACCGGCCTCTCCCCCGTCTCCTCCGTCTTCCACGCCTTCCTCTTTTTCGTCCGCCTCCCCATCTTCCTCACCTATGCCGCCGCCTACTTCCTCCTCCTCCAGCACCTCCCCTTCCTCCCCGTCGCCGTCCGCAAAGTCCTGCTCTGGGGCATGATGGGCATACCCGGCATCTGGTGGGTCGACCTCCAGCTCGACGGCGTCCGCAGGGGGACCCTCGCCGAGCAGCCCCCGCAGCGCTTCCCGCACCCCGGCTCCGTCATCGCCGCCAACTTCACCTCCCCCATCGACGCCCTCTACCTCGCCGCCATCTTCGACCCCATCTTCACCATCTCCTACCCCAACACCCGCGCCGTCGAGCGCGTCTCCCTCCTCCGCGCCGTCCTCTACGCCCTCTCGCCCGTCCGCTTCGCGCCCCCGCCCGGCGGCACCGCCCGCCTCACCGACCTCGCCGCCCTTCTCCGAAGGTACCCCGACCGCGTCGTCGCCGTCTTCCCCGAGGGGGGCACCACCAACGGAAAGGGCGTACTGCCCTTCACCCCGTCCCTCCTCGCCCTCGGCCCGGACGTCCACATCTTCCCCGTCAGCATCCGCTACACCCCGGCCGACATCACCACCCCCGTCCCCGGCCGCTGGTTCAAGTTCCTCTGGGACCTGCTCTCCCGCCCGACCACCTGCATCCGCGTCCGCGTCGCCGAGAGCATCCTCAACTCCGCCGCCGCCCAGACCAACGGCATGTCGTCGTCCGTCGTCGACGACACTGCTGCCGCTTCCCAGCGCCGCATCGGCGGAGCCGACCCTTCGCTGTCGATCGAGGAACAACGGGTGCTGGACAAGGTCGGCGAGGCGCTGGCCAGGCTGTGCCGCAACAAGCGCGTCGGCCTGACGCTGCGGGACAAGGAAGCCTTCATCGAGGCGTGGAACGGCCGCAAATAGTCATGGAAACGCAACACGAGCGCATGAGGAAAAACAAAATGGGGGGGTAAGCGGGCGAGTGGACATTATGGCCTACCCTCCGGCGGCAATCTTGCTTTTCTCTTTTTACATCAGGCGAGTATTTTGCATAGCTAGGAGCTCGGGAGGGGGAGAGGCGGGCCCTTGAACGCGCCATGTTTTCCAGTATCGTCGACCGGCGGCGCAACGAAAAGCAGCAGCAGCATGTGAGCGGTTTCTTGCTTCTTCTCTTTTTTTTTCTTGTCGTTTTCCATCGTTTGGAGAATCAATCCCCATTACGGTAATCCTTGTGCTGTACGCTTCACGTGTTGTTTGTGTTTTATCCTTGCGGCTTTCATATCCCACCACTTCGAATCGGATATTTTCAAAACAAGCGAATAATGCATCTTTCTTTCTTTCTTCAGTACGCGCGCGCGGCTGGGATCTCTTTTTTTGTACACAAACAGGGGAGTTAATAATACCATATAACACAAGCAAAACTCCAATTTTTGGACCACCTTGTTTGCCCTCCCCGAAGCCATACAACAGGAATAAAAGCAGATGATGGTATAACAAAGTGTAAAAAGCTCATTAGAAAATGTCGCCTCTCCGCCTTCCCCCTTTTTGTTCCCTTGCTCGTCGCTGAGAGTACTACCGTCTTGATGATGACTGGTGCGAGTAAAAGCCAGCGTTACCATGAAGAGCATGGAAATGTTGAATCCAGAACATACATTTGCTTAGATCGGGCCGTCCGTCACGCATCCCGAGCTGGCGTCGCTGACCAGGGACGAGTACTTCTTCAGGGTGCCCTTGGTGTACTTGGCCGGCGGCGCCTTCCACTCGGCCTTGCGCCTCGCCATCTCCTCGTCCGAGACGCTCGTGTCGATGACGCGCTGCTCGGCGTCGATGGTGATGATGTCGCCGTCGCGGACGAGGCCGATGGGCCCGCCCTCCATGGCCTCGGGCACGATGTGGCCGATCAGGAAGCCGTGGCTGCCGCCGGAGAAGCGGCCGTCCGTCAGCAGCGCGACGTCCTTGCCGAGACCGGCGCCCATGATGGCGGAGGAGGGCTTGAGCATCTCGGGCATGCCGGGGCCGCCCTTGGGGCCCTCGTAGCGGATGATGACGACCGTCTTCTCGCCCTTCTTGATCTCGTCGCGCTCGAGCGCCGCGATGAAGGCGTCCTCCTCGTCAAAGACGCGCGCCTTGCCGACGAAGCGCAGGCCCTCCTTGCCGGTGATCTTGCCGACGGAGCCGCCGGGCGCGAGCTGGCCGCGCAGGATCTGGATGTGGCCCGAGGGCTTGATGGGGTCGCTGAAGGGGCGGATGATTTGCTGGTCGGCCGGGAACGACGGCATGTTCTCGACGTTCTCCTTCATCGTCTTTCCGGTGACGGTGATGCCGGAGCCGTCAATCATGCCCTCCTTGAGGAGGAACTTGAGCAGGCCGGGGGTGCCGCCGATGCGGTGCATGTCGGCCATGACGTACTTTCCGGAGGGCTTCAGATCGGCGAGGAAGGGGGTGCGGTCGGAGACGGCCTGGAAGTCGTCGACGGTGAGCTTGATGCCGACCGAGTCGGCGATGGCGAGCAGGTGGAGGACGGCGTTGGTGCTGCCTCCGAGGATGTTGACGACGATCATGGCGTTCTCAAAGGCCTGGCGGGTCATGATGTCGCGGGGGCGGATGTCCTCCTTGAGGATGTTCTTGATGGCGGCGCCGATGCCGGCGCACTCGGCCTTCTTGCTCGCGTCCTCGGCGGGGCTGCTGCTGCTGCCGGGCATGGTCAGGCCGAGGGTCTCGATGGCGGTGGCCATGGTGTTGGCGGTGTACATGCCTCCGCAGGCGCCGCTGCCGGGGCAGGCGTTGCGGATGATGTCGAAGCGCTGCTCCTCGGTGATCTCGCCGGTGATGTACTGGCCGTAGGCCTGGAAGGCGGAGACGATGTCGATGGACTCGCCGGACTTGCTGCAGCCGGGCTGGATGGTGCCGCCGTAGACCATGATGCTGGGGCGGTTGACGCGGCCCATGGCGATGGCGACGCCGGGCATGTTCTTGTCGCAGCCGGGCAGCGAGACGTTGGCGTCGTACCACTGGCCGTTCATGACGGTCTCGATGGAGTCGGCGATGATCTCGCGCGACTGCAGCGAGTAGCGCATGCCCTTGGTGCCCATGCTGATGCCGTCCGAGACGCCGATGGTGTTGAACTGGTAGGGGATCAGGCCGACGTCCTTGACGGACTGGCGCACGATGTGGGACAGGTCGAGCAGGTGCATGTTGCAGGGGTTGCCCTCGTACCAGACGGACGAGATGCCGACCTGGGCCTTGTTCATGTCGTCATCGGTGAGGCCGGTGGCGTACAGCATGGCCTGGGAGGCGCCCTGGGACTTGGGCTGCGTGATGTTGGCCGAGACCTTGTTCAGCTGGTCGTTGGCGCGTCGGGGCGCGGTGGAGGAGAGGAGGCGGCTGCGCGAGAAGATTAGCCGTTGGGTTTTCTTTGCATCTGTCTGGAGAAGCCAATTGGCATTGAGGAGAGGTCGTACGCATGGCCGGCAAAGGCAGGACGCCTCGTCGCCGCTCGGAGAGCTTGCGACTGGCGGCAGATGGACCGGGAGAGCATTGCGTCGAAAGGGATCACCGGGAAGCCCCAAGAGCGGGAGGTCGGATAGGGATGAGGAGAGAAGGAGAGGAGAGAGAGGGTTGTTTGGGCGGGAGGGAATCTCAATCGGTCAATTGGAGGCGGATCGATTCAATCGCAACCTGCCCAGCTCTCGATTAAATAATGTTCCCAGGGGAGTCACGGAGACGGAGAAAGGGGTGCGGTGAGAGGAGAGACCTGAGATCACAGGGACAATCACAGGGACACGGCCACGAAACTATCACTGATTGCCCTTTTTTGGGGGGGGCACTGCACTGGCCGGCCAGCAGGGGAAATTTGGGCGATGTCGGCTGGAAAAAATTCTGGAGCTCCCCGCCGAGAGCTCCCCGCATTGAAATACCTTGCCGTTGATTGGATGAGAGAGGTGGGTCTCCCCAGGTTTAGTGCGCCGAGTGCAGGTGGGCGACCGGCGCCGGTGCATGGTGGAGAGGTGAGCCTCGGTGAGTACATCGTACCTACCTACCTACCCTGCTACCTGGTACCTAGGTAGGTAGTGGTGAGCCGCATTAGAGGTCAAGGTGAGTACCGGTACTGGCAAATACGAACGAAAAAAATGTCAATATTGGTCTCGGTTTTTTTTTTTCCATATGACTTTAATCCGGAGGCTGTTTAACTTTTCGACTCTACGAGGAGACATCATACCTAGCAAAGCCCCCCCCCCGTATTACCTCAACAGTTCATCAGCAACTTATTTCCGCTAAGCCCGGAATGCTTCCGGTCCCGGACAAGTCCCGCTTCACTTTCAGGCCGAATCCGCCGAGTGTGGAGCGCCGCTACCCGGACAACGCGCGCATGCTCCTCCCAAACTCTTACTTATGTAATAGCCCGCTCCTGTGAAGCTCACTTCTACTCCGTCGGCTACCTAGGCTACCTTACTCACCCACGACGTGCTTGGATCATGGCGACACCACTGCTCGCCCTCGACCTTGGGCTCAAGGCTTCGTCTTCAGGTCGTCGGTCGACTCCTTCTCCTTCTGGTCCTTCTCCTCCCTCTGTGTCAAGATTTCGTCAATGACGCCAATCTCCTTGGCCTCTTCGGCCGTCAGGTACTTGTCGCGCTCCATCATGTCGTGCATCTCCTCAAGGCTGTACTTCTCGTGACCAAACGACTTGTTGACGTGGCGCTTCATGATCTCGTTGATCTGCCGGCGGATGCGCTGGATCTGGTTCGCGTAGATGAGGATGTCCGACGCCTGACCCTGCGTGCCGCCGAGCGGCTGGTGGATCATGACGGAGCTGTGCGGCAGCGCGTACCGCTTGCCGGCCTCGCCGCCCGTCAGCAGCAGCGCCGCCATCGAGGACGCGGCACCGAGGCATACTGTCGACACGGGCGATTTGATGTATGTCATCGTGTCGTAGATTGCGAGTCCTGGCCACGTCAGCCTCGTCCACGCTGCCCTGGGGACAGTGCGTTCCCACCTGATGAAACCGAGCCGCCGGGCGAGTTGATGTACATCGTGATGGCTTTGTCGGGGCTGTCGGACTCGAGCCACAGCAGTTGTGCGACTATCGAGGCGGAGACGGTGTCGTCAATGGCGCCGTTGAGGCACACGATCCGTTCCTGGGTCTGTCAGCTGTGTGCGCGCAGCAACTCGGGCGTCGTGGGCATCGTCACCTGCAGCAGCTTGGAGAAGATGTCGGCTATCTGCACTGTCAGCGGGACGGGGGTTCATCTGCGCGGGCGCTTTCGGTACTAACATGTCCTCCAGCCATTGGACTTTATCGGTTAGCTCTCGCAATCCAAAAGAGGAGGGAGGTATGCTGAAGGGTCATGGACGACGAACCGAGACCTCAGTGATGTAAGGCATGGGGATGCTTCCGACGGGTGGGCTGTTGTTGCTGCTGCTGCTGTTGCCCCCGCCGCCTCCTCCTCCTCCTCCGAAGGGGAAGATGGGGAAGTTTGAAAAGGCTCGGACGTTCCGCCGAGGGATGGTCCTCGCGGCTCTGACTAGTGTTCTTTGGCAGTTCATGGCTGCGCTGCGGGGGCGCACTGGAAAGTGACGTGAATAATGTGTGGTTTTCGTGAATCTGGTTCGCAGGTGATGCGAAAGGTTAAAGCCGGGTGACGTTGCGCCGTGCAGAGAACTCACGTCGCGCTGGAGCTGCCCTCCTAGGCCTCCCCACCCCCCTGCACTGGCTGCACTGACCCCCCGAGCTCCGAGCTTCCCACGCGCCTTCGCCTAAAAATTACCCCCCTAAGCGCGTAAAGCTTTATTTTATCGTCACTCCCCGAGTCTCGTCAAGATTGATACCAGACAAGAGATCTCCGTACCGAAAAAAAAAGAATACCCTAACGTCATTCGAGCCTTTGCACCGCCGACAGACTCCCATCTGCCACCTCCTCCTGCCTTTCAGCCACTTCCCTCCCGCCCCGACAGCTGGCAGAGTGGATTCGGGATGATACGGTTTGCGGCGGTTCGGCCCCTGCTGCGCCGGCCGGGCAGCGCACCGGCGCAGTTCTGCCAATGCCGCGAAAAGTCGGACGGCTTTGCCAAGAAACCGTCCGTCTTTTTCAGGAGACTCGACTTCGCCCGCAAAACCACCAAGGGACTGAAAGGGTATGGACCAGGTCTCAAGGTCGACTCGTTGAACAAGACTGTCGGCACTTCCGTCGGCGCCCTGCCCATCTCGCCCGTCATGGACCCTCGGTGGATGGAGGCCCGGACGAGGTACAGGTCCCCCAAGGCTATACGGCCCGGCAACAACGTGCCCGCCGGTCGCTTCCGCAGGAAGCTCAGGTCGAATCCATATGGTCAGCAGCCCCCTCGATCGAGTCGACGCACCGCCAAGCCCTCGGCGTCACGTTGTTGTCGTTGTTGTTGACACCCTCTTGCAGCCCAAGCCCTCTGTCAACCCATCCGCTACTGCCCCATCTCCCAGACATATCTGCCGAAATATTTCCTCCAAGAGCTCAAGCTGGTGGCGCATCCTGAAACAAAGGCCCTTTGGTGGACACCTCGCGATCTGGACGTGATGTACGCTGCGAACGAAGGGGAGCGGGGAGCCGAACCAGACGCCGACGCCGACGGCCGCGATCCGCCAGAACCATCAGCCCCGGCCTGGCCCCCCGTCGCGCAGCAAAAGGCCACCGAAAGACTCATGAGCCGTTTAGGCACTGGCTACGCGCTGGCCAGCAAAGCGTTATTCAAGTCCATCAGTGGGACCAAGAAAACGACCCCCCATGGCGAAAAGTGGAAGACCCTGCTTGTCACGAAGAGAGGGGGCCCCGCTCTGGACGGGCCGCAGGTGTGGCGCGAGGACATGGACGACTTCATTCTCGACAACATGCGCCGCAATGTCATGAAGCACCTCATCAACCTTGCCGAGCTCCGCACGGGTCGCGACCGCCGGTCGTACATCCTACGCCTCGGCAGCTGGGAGAAGGCCGCGGCGATCCCGCAGCGCGGCTGCCTGCTGTGGTATTCCTCTGTCAACGGGCTGGAGAGTGGAGTTTCCGGGCCGGGCGGCGAGGCTCGGTCGCTCGAGCCGTTCGCCATGTACGACGTCCCGGAGGCCAAATATGAGGGGAGACTGCCCGTGTATGACCTCAGGCGGCTGCTAGGCGAAGCGTACTTGGCGAGGCTGCGGGAGATTCCCATGTTTCGCGGCAGCTCGCTGTTCATCCTGCGCAAGCAGCGATCGATCCCCGTCCAACTTCACCTCTGGAAGTTGCAGGCTTACATGGGCAAAGAACCCATTGATCGACCCGAATCAGCGTCCGCAAAAGGCTCGACGCCTCCGTCCGATCCATCTCTGTTGGATGGCTCAGATGCCACGCATTCGTCGGATTCGAGTCGGGGCAAAGGCCCGACTGTTTCGGTGCCCCAGGGACTCCCGGATCGCAAGCCAACGCGGAAGCCCATAAGTGAGAGAGAGGCCAAGCATTCGTCGGGTTCGAGTCGGGACAAAGGCCCGACTGTTTCGGTGCCCCAGGGACTCCCGGATCGCAAGCCAACGCGGAAGCCCATAAGTAAGAGAGAGGCCGAGTCTCCCGCTCTCACTCCCGCAGGACCGGGTCACCAAAACGCTAGGAAAGCGCGGCAGCCGCAGGCGAACCCACCAGAAGGATCGCACAATTCCCGTAATGTCTTCTACAGTTTAAGAAGCAACATAAATCAAAGTATCTCCCAAATAGATACATGGACGGGTTCCAAATAGACCCATGGCGAACGCAACGTTTGAATAGGTAGGAGAAGCCACTGAGCGAGAGGTTGGCGTGTAGAAGGGGTCAAACTCAATCTAAGATACCTAACTGAGAGCGAGGCGTGGTTGCGTCGGCGTCTCACTCTCATAGAAATGAATATACCCCAATCAGCATCACATTCGCAGGTCATCTCCGGTGAGGTAATGACGCGGGTGAGTAGGTTGACCATGCTTCTGCTGGTGGGCTCTGGTAAGACGTATGGCGACTTGTTGAACTTCATATGTACCCTGACTGGCCCGACCCTATTAGTAACATCGTGGCCAGATATATGTTGTTCCTATTCATGTTGATGATGATACAAGTCTACTGCTGACAATTTACAAAAGCCGACTAGTTCCATGGCAAGCCGCCCCCGGCGGAATCATGCCGTGGATGCCATAGTTCTCGATGATAATCGCAAACCCAAGTCTCTTTCTCTCTTTCTCTATGTCGAACATTCCATACGCGATGGCGGAAGAGGCGTATTCAACAGTAAGAACGACCGCGGCCCTTTGATGGGCACTTTCCCTTGAAGAAAGTTTACCTCTGTAACAAGTAACACAATTGATCGGTTTCTCTATCTCTTCCACCTCCCTTCCCTTTTTCAACCTATTCGCAATTCTCTAACTTATCTTCATTCAGTTCCCTGCCAGCCTCGAAATTCGCATATGTTTTCCCCTACTCTCAAGTCGCAACATCACTTTTTCTCTCTCTACTGACCCGTTCTACCTCGAATGCATAACCCTTAGTCAAGCTCTGCACCTTCCGACTCTTCCCTTTCAACTACTAACCCTGTCCAACATCAAGAAAAACGATGCCAAATATCCAGTCAACCTCTTGCTTCTTCGACCTTGACCGCCAGGTTGTCAGTTTCATTGCCTCTCTGTCTCCTTCCTAGAGCTTGCTCTCCCCTATCTCTGGCCTCCTTCTTCATTGAGCTAGAAACAACACAGTTCCGGCCAGCCTCTATTCGCCGACTCATTCCTTGTCTCAACTCTCCCCCCCTCCCCCTTCCTCTTTATCTCTCTTACCACTTGGAAGGTACCGGCGTACCGCTCCTTCCTTTGGCTACAAGTACTTGCCTCTTTCGAGTGCAGTTGCCGGCGTCCTTCCCTTCTTCCCTTCGGCACTTCAAGGCCTTCAACTTTTTGCATAACAAGCCCTCGGCTTTCCCAAACTTCCACCTTACACAGCTTCCACCTTTCAACGCTTTCGCTCCCCTATTCCAACTGCTTCACAACACACTGCTAGACGGCCACACACACACACCTGTACCGTCATTACACATCATCTCGGCTGTTGCGCCAGTGGTCTTGCCTTTTCAACCTGCAGGGCTATGGATTTTGCAGAAAAGATGGCTTCGACTCATACTGATATGGCAGAGGGCACGGCGACTATCTTGACTGACATCGCAGAACTGGTCGATGAGAAAGAGAAGGCCTGTGCTTTCGGCCAACTTCAGCTCCAGCATCTGGAGGCTATTTTCAAGAACGAAGCCGTGCGAAAATGTATCGAAGGCATTGAAGATTGGGAAGACAACCTGGGTAAGCATTATGCCATCTTCTTTTATGAGTGTTGCTAATTCCCTGTTACAGAGACCCTCAAGGCCTTCCAGGACGAGCGCCAGATCCTCATCGGTGTCTGGGGTGAGACTGGGCTTGGTAAGAGTTCTCTGATCAATGCGTTACTCGGCTACAAAATTGTGCCCACGAGCCAAAGTTCGGCATGTACGGCTGCCGTGTGTGTCTTTGGCTACAACAACGACACTGCAGGCGGAAACCAGTTTCGTGCCACCATCACTTTCAAGAGCTGGGAAACAGTCAAGACAGAGCTCGATGCGTTGAAACGGGAGCAGGCAGAACTTGAAGAGATGAGAGGCCACTTTGAAAGTGACCCAACCTCGGACTTCTCGGGGCAGTACGCCGAGGTTGAACGCAGCATCCAAAGCATCATGAGCTGGTCTGGCCTTTCGGAAGCCTTTATCCGAAAATCCTCTCCGGAACAGATCTTAGAGAACGCAGGATTACTCGCTGCCGATATGTTCGCCAAGGTAAAGGCCGACATAGAGGCCGACAAAAAGTGTGGCAAAAAAGGCGGCAAAAAGGCTGGCAAAACAGCTGGCAAAACGGCCGACATAACAAAAAACCACCAGAAACACTTTGCGGCTGCCAACGAAAGACCTTTTGTCAGACTCTTGAGGCAATATGTGGACAGCGCAAGCAAGTCTCCCGCGCCCAAGTACTGGCCGTTGGTTGAGAAAGTCGAGGTTTTTGTCGATTCTCCCATTCTCCGCAACGGTATCAAGCTTGTCGACCTTCCAGGAACCAGCGACGCCTTTGGGTTCCGAGGAGAAATCGCCCACAGTTATCAAGATCGGTTGGACAAGGTCATTGTCGTGACGCCTGCAACACGAGCTGCAGACAACAAAGCCGCTGCCGACTTCATCTTGTCCGAGAACCAAACCATGCGGTTGGATATGGACGGCATGTTGAAGAACGAATCCATTTGTGTTGTTGTCACCAAGATCGACAGCATGAACTGCGACACTGCCGACACTGAGTTTCCTACCCCCGAAATCGTTGAGAAAGTCGATGCGTTGGCCGAGATAGAAGATGCTCTCGCAGAAATGGAACAGAGCGACAACATGATACGCGATAACGAAGAGGACTCGGAGAACGTTCCACTCGCTGGCCGTAAACGGGCTAACGCTGACCAGACCACATGTCAGGCTGCCAAAAAGCAGCGACTCAGGCCCGGCATTACTGATACGAATGACAAACAGGAGCGAATGGATGAGCTTCAACAGCAAAGAGGTTTCGTCAGGTCCGAGCTGAAGTATCTTTGCATTCAAGAGCGAAACAAGGAGCTGAAGCGCAGAATTAAGGAAACCCTCCTCGACCCGAGCAAGAGGATCAGCGTTGCGGAGGAATCGATTGTCGCCGTGTCTTCGGTATATCCTGTCAGCAGCGAAGCGTTCGTGGAGCTCCAGAAGACACCATCCATCGATGGCTTCCCAGACATCAAGTCTACTGGCATTCCGGATCTCAAGGCCTGGTTGAACAGCGTCTCCCTTTCGTACAGGCAGGAGTGGGCTGACGCCGACATTCACCATATCCAGGTCCTGATCGACGCCGCCGATGGCTGGACGCAAGCCAACGTCAACGGCCTTCCCAAGCTCAGTAGGAGAGAAGTTGGCAGTTTGCAAATCCGCCTGGGTGGATTGATGAAAAACCTGGGCAAGGTAAGCTACGGGATTCATTGCATGGCCCAGAGCGGATGATTCAGCTAATCGTCACAACAGTCCATCAATGCCTCAGTGCGCAATAAGCTTCAACAAAAGCTATCTCACTTGGAGCCGTTGCGAAAGAGCAACTTGACCAGAAGTTCTCTCAAGAATAATCTCGGAAAAACTGGAAAGGAAACAAAAATGGCTATGGACAACCTTAGGCGGTTCCTAGAATTGTGGAAGGCGAAGAACCATTGGGCAGGCACCCGTCCTTCGAGCAAGGAGGAAGAAACCCATTGGTCTACCTACCAGGCTTGCGTAAGGAGACATGGTGCCGCATTCGTTAGTCGAGCTCGGAGAACTCAGCCCAAGACCGAGATCCACTGGCTCGGCGACGTGTAAGTGATGTTCACGTCTTCTTCCGATGACCTCGACGTTACTGACTGACGATTAGGGATCTTTCTTTCTGGAGAGGCCATAAGGATAAGTGGCGAAACGGCTTCACTCAGAAATTCTCGACAATCAAGAAGGCCATCCACAGCAGTGGTCTTGTTGCCTTTGAGAGGTGGGTCAAGAGTTTGCATGACGACGAGGGCCTGCCGGAATCTTTTCGGGAGTTGATGAAGGCCAATACCTACAAACTCGACCACCTCTTTGACAAGTACATGACGGACGTGGGAGAACAGACCAATCAATTCGAGAAGGCTGCGCGATGGAAGAGGAGTGTCGTCAAGGATCACTTCTACAGCGGCATGCGGCCGGGTTTCGAAGATGCTGCCCGGATCCATGGTACGTAACGTTAGCGGAGTGGCCTAATGCTGTAGTTACGTGAAATGAACATTGCTAAAGCTCGACCAGGAAAAAAAATCAAAGAAAAGCAGAGCCTTATCGTCGAGAAGCACGTTGAAGCCAATGGCGTTCAGATGTTTAGAAACGCCCGCAACGCGCTGGAGACGCATCTCGCAGAGTTGCATAAGCACACTTCAAAGGAGGTGAAGCTGCTCTGGACGGCTCCAAAGAAGGGCTGTCGTGACCGTATAAGCGCCGAGATGCGCCGCGTTCTCAAGCGTTCCTCTATCTCGCCCCAGATATCAAGCTCAGTGACTATGATGCCCAACGATGCCAAGGCGCAAATTCGGACTATCGTTGTCCGGTGGAGGGCGAGGTGGCACGCTGTCCATGTCCGGCTCCCCCGGTTTGTGCCGGTCAAGGAGGAAATGGATTCCAACGCGGACGAGGTCGATTCCAACGCGGACGAGGTCGATTCAGAGAATGAGGAGGGTGACATCTCGACGGAGGTTCAGGTCAAGAGAGAACCCGATGAGTTCGGCAATTCTTGAGTTTGGACAGCGCTCTGGTTTCTTGCTTGATGATTTCTTGGGCGAAGGGGCATTCAAATTCTTTCTTCAGGGCTTCCGATTTGCAATTTCTTAGTTCACGTTTCCGCTTTCTAAAAATCTGGAAAGCGATTTGGAGGAAAGGGGACCACCACGTATCTTGTCCGCGATTATCAAAACATTTCTCAAATTCTGGGCTTTTTTAACTAGGTAGTACCTTTTTTTTATTCTTTTCTTTTGAGACCAACTCCTTCCAAGAATCATATTGAAACAGGGTGCCTATCAGTGCTAGTTTTCATGAGCTTCATAATCACGTGACCTAGAGTTGATCAGGATATAGATATTTATACCTTAGCTAGAGACTGCTCTAATTAGGACATACCTAATATAATTAATTCTTTTCCTTTGATTTAGACTTATATCATTTAGATTAACCTGGAGCCTTTTATTTATAATTTATTTTTAATTGTGGTTATGTGAGATATCTAGGAGTTTCTCTTTCTTGATTAGTTAGACGAGTGAGGTTTGATCAAGGCGTTAAAACCTCTGATCGAGTCAACTCTTATCCTAAATAAGGAGGCATCTTGCGTTAGCTTTAGTAGGTTATGGTGATTATTGTCTAGTCACTGCGCTGCTCTAGCTATCTCTTTCACTACATCTTTTCAATATCATATAACCTCATTATCAAAGATTTTGAGTAGAAATATGCCCTCTGGTTATCATTGACTTTGCTATGGCTTACCCGTTGAAGAGATTCATTATGGGGGTTGCCTCGTTGCGTCAAGATAGGGCAGTTGAACTCGCTCCCTTTTAGAACATGATTAGCTCATTAGAGAGAGTTATCGAAAGTGACGGTGATCAACGTGATGTACTAGCAATTGTGCGCCAATCATGCGTCTCTCATGGCATATCTGGAGACCATTGGGTGTTACCCTGGTCTTCAAGTGGTGGTGTGGTGGCAATGTGGAATAGTATCACTGGACTGCGCCTTAGACGGCTGCGTCTACGGTCTGCCGATGAAACCCATTGGCTCTTGGACTAGCTTTTACTGTAGAAGGCATTTCTCAAGGCTTTCTTTCTCGAGGGACGCTCCGCGGTTGCCTCGTGTCAATGATGACATGGTTTGCGTCGTCACCAGCAACAAAACAAGTCTTCTCATGATCGAGTGCCGTGGTTATTGCCTCTCACCGCCCACCACATCCCCCTACCCCCCTCCCGTCGAATCGATAAAGGGAAAATGGATCCCCTATCAATCATTGCTGGCATAGCCGGCATTTCTCAAGCAGGCGCGTCGCTCTCAAAAATCATCTTCGAACTCATCTCCTCGACACGGGGTGCGCCAAGGGAGATCGCCGACATCGCCCGCGGCATCCACGACCTGTCCCTCGTTCTGAACGAGCTCCAGCACGTTTTGCGAGATGGCAGCGGCCTCTGCCGCCGGAAGCTGCTCGGGAACGTGCGATCCGCATCGAGGAGGATTGGGACGATACACAAAAAGGTCGAGCGCCTGATATCAGACGCCGGGAGCGGTTTCGGGCGTCTGGCATGGGCGTTTCGGCGGTCGGAGGTCACGCAGTTGCTCCGCGAGATCGAGGGCCACAAGAGCCTCATCAGCCTCAAGCTCCAGACGATTTCGCTCGCGATACAGATCATGGTGGCCACCAGGTAATAGGGAGGCCCCTTCTTTCCCAGCCGGGCTGGCTGTCAGCCTGTCTCTTGGAACCTGGTCGACTCGGCACTGACAATCCAACTGCAGTTCCGACAAGAGACCGTATGCGAACGGCCTTCGAGACTCGGACGAGGCACTCCGGCGCCAGCAAGCCGAAAACACGATTCACGCGGTCTTACACTCCATCCGAAACCTTGTCCGAGACAACACCACGCCGACGAAGGAAGATTCGGGCAGCGGGTCGGAGCAAGAGGAAGTGAACAAGACATCTCCAGCGGCCGACGGGGAGGCTACGGAGCCCCGAGAAAACAGGCTCACGCTATGGAAAGAAGCGCCAAACGATACGGCCGTGTGGATTTACGGGCTTGTGTTCTCCGCCTACGCCGAGACTCGTGAGGATGACGCGGACCCGAAAGAATCAGAACACTCCGCTTCGACCTCCTCCATGCTCGTGGTGCGGGGGCGGGACTCGGACAGTTTCGCGCTCCTGACATACCAGAAGCCCGTCCAGGGAAGCAAAGTGGTTGAGGCGCTTCTAGAAGAATGGACCGTCCTGACAGAAGACGAAATCAGAGGCGTCGCCGCCCCACGAGACCCCGCCGACGAGCCCACCACGCGACCTAGACAACCCTATACCAAGGTCCAGGATCAACAAGGAACACCATCTACAAGTTACCGGGGCGAGGAAGTCGTCTACTTTAAAGACGCAATCGGCCGAAAATTCACGTTCCCACTTGAAAAGGTCAAGACTTGGGAGGTTGGATCCCCCCCCCCCCGTATTTCTATTCATATTATCCCCACGATTTATCATTTGTCCGGCAAAGCAGCTAACCGGGAGCGAGCCACATGCAGGGCATTTCAAGTCACATCAAAGAAGCCTTCATCCGCGTGGATATAATTGGGCCACACGTTGTGGAAGAGCATTTCGACCTTGTTGCGATATCAGGGGATAAGATCGGGTCCATCATACTTCCTTCGACCTGGGAGCATTTGATTCAAGCCGGGGACAGTATCGAAATGCTCATGTGGCCCATGAGGCCCCCCAGTCTGATGGAGCGCATGAGACAAAGTCAGTCAACGGGGACAGAGGCGAACACCGAGGTAAACGCGGCCTTCATGGGTATGAAGGCAAAGGAGCCTCAGCAAGCGGGACGAGCTACGCCGAAGCCAGGCCTAGTGTCTGGGGGTAAGAAGACAATACCCGTGGACCCGTCCGCCCCTTCGCCGGTACCCAGGACGAAGTCGCCCCGATCCAGCCTGCCCAGTAACAGTTCTGCGTTGCCAGGAGGAACTGGGAGTGCCCTAGGACAGGGCAGCAAAAAGCAGCATCGCACCGCAGAAGAAAAGAAACGCACGCGGAAGCACGATGACTGTCAGGGTCGGGCGAGGACCGGCCGATCAGGCGCGCAGCCGATGACTAACCACACTACGGTATTGTCCCTAGGTGGCAAGGTTGGATGTATGGTTACACATAGGATAAGGCAGAGTAGCCCTAAGTAAAGTTTAGCAGTAGGTTATTAAGGGCTAACTAGCGCCTTAATAGAAAAGGCTTAGGGTATTAACAGACTGTAAGGGGGGCGTGTAGTAGAAGAGAGAGTATCCCTACCTAATTACCGATGTAAAGGGGGGGGGGGGGTTGTAATTGTTAAAATAACAAAACTATCTAACCCCTACCTACCTGCCAGCAACTCTACTACTCTATGCGACCTCAGCCTGTAACAATGGCTGACCTGTCCTTGAGCAACAAATAGTCTATTATAGACTATCAATGATGGGTAGGTAGATCGAGACATCATGGGCTTGTACTTTCTTCCTTCTGCGTAGGTGGCTAAGCTGAACATAGAAAAACATGAGCGATTGATGGTACGTGATCACGATATCAACATCAAAGAGCCCGAGTCTGGCTTTCAGTTATGACTGTTTTGAACCTTGACTGACCTGCAACTCAAGACCTACTTCATCGTACTTTGATTGCATTACTAGGCATAAAACGGTTACTTCATGAGGTGACAATACAGATACATCATGCTCGTGGAGGAAACATGTATCATGATGTAGCAAGCAGGCCATGGAATTGCAGCTTCTTTTATTTACGGGACTTTTCTAAACATCTCGAGATGAATGGCTACGCTAAGCATGCTTATATATTCATGCGGGACATACGTCTCATGATCTCATCCGCATCTAAGAGGGTTGACCGAGTTCATAGATCACAATACTGAATGAACATTTAGTGCGAATATTGATTGTATAATCACACTCTACACTCTACATACGTCAACTACAAGACAGCTGTACCGCTCTCACTTACACAGTATTGTCTGTCGCCCGCGTCCGGCTGCCCTCATACCCCGTCCCGACCTCGTCCACCACCCACCTCTGCCTCCCGTCCTCCTCCACCTTCAGCCCGTACGCGTACCTCTTCCCCATGCCGCCGATGGCCTTCTCGGTCGCCTTCCTGCCCAGGCCGGACATGGCGACGAAGTCGCGGCTCATCGCCGTGCCGGCGACGTACGTCATGACGGAGGCGACCGAGTCCGGGCGGCGCGGCAGGGTGGGCAGCGTGCTGCGCAGGTAGAACATCAGCCCCTGGGCGACCAGCATGAAGGAGACGATGACGACGCAGGCGACGCCGCAGAAAATGTACTCGCCGCGCATCTGGCCCGGCCGCCACGGCAGGCCGCTGACGGCGACGACGAAGAACTCGGCAAAGAGCGCGGCGAGGGCGACGGCGGCGGGCACGGCGTAGCCCATCCTCGCGAGCGGCACGACGGCCAGGAGCGGCACGCCGAAGCCGCGCTTGGTGACGGTGCCCTCGGGCCTGGACGGCGCGGCGTGCATGCGCGCGTAGGGCGCGAGGTTCTGCGCGTCGGCGAAGACCATGCCCCAGTACCGCGAGACGAGGACGCCGACGAGGCACACGCCGACGCGGACGCCGACGGTGGAGGCGCGCGAGGTGTAGCTGAAGATGCGGCGCGGGTTGTTGACGTTGGCGAGGGCGGCGATGGCCAGCCCGAGGAGGCCGAGGTGGAAGACGGCGAAGAGCAGGTCGATGTGGAACCGCGTGCGCGTCCAGGGCCCCGTGTTGATGCTCGCCTTGCGCTCGACGGCCGAGTCCTCGAGGCGCTGGAAGAGGGACCGAGACCGAGGTTGAGACCGAGATTCAGACCGGTCCCCCTCCGCCGTAGCCGTCGGCTGGTCAATGGGGACGAGGCCGTACCTCTCGCCGCCGCCGTCATGGTCCTGGTATGTGCCGAGGGTGAAGCGGCTGTCCTTGAGGTGGAGCGCCAGCTGGCTGTTGGTCATGTCCTTGGGGACGGCGGCGAACCGGCGCTCGACCTCCGGGTGGCCGAGGACGGTGGCGACGCCCGAGATGGTGGTGGTGTCGACGGCGATGCGCGAGGGCGTCTTGAACCAGAGGCTGACGATGAAGATGAGCGAGACGGCGACGGCGGCGAGGCCCGAGATGACGACGTTGACGGCCCACCTGTTGACGCTGAGGCGCGGCGGGCACGGCGAGCTGATGTAATGGGACGGCCTCTCGGTCTCGGCGCACCAGAAGGCGTCGGTGGCGAGGGCCTCGACGGCGAAGGCGCTGGCCACGTCGGCGTACAGGTAGCTGGCGGCGAGGGGCAGCAGGGTGATGGCCGAGCCGGCGAGCACGGCGCCCGAGGCGCCCGAGTCCGTCATGAGCTGGCGGAGGGGCTCGAAGGCGGCGACCTGGGCGTACGACGACGACAGCGCCGAGGTGAAGCCGCGGGCGACGATGATGGGGACGAAGTTGCTGACGATGGCCTGGCCGACCGTCACCTTCTCGTCCACCACCTCCTCGTTGGGCGTCTCGGGTACGGCGCTCTGTTCCACGACGACGATGGTAGCATCGGACTGCGGTGCCGACGCGCTCGGGTCAGCGGTGGTGGGCGAGGCCGTCGGTTCCGTGGCCGTCGGTTCCGACTCTGATGCGGACGCCGACGCCGACGCCGACGCCGACGCGGAACTCTCCCTCCGAGACTGCGTTTCGGGCGCTGACTGAGTGTTGGACGCAGGGATCGCTGTTGCCGGGGTCGTTGCTGGGGGAATAGACGCCGTGGCGGCGTTGGATTGGGGAGTGACACTCGGCGCGGCGCTCGGCGGAGCGTTGGACTGAGACGACGCCGGCACCGGCGATAGTACGGCTTGGGTATCACTCGGGTTCCCTGCCTGCGTCTGTACGGCCGAAGGGGCGGCGGCTGAAGCTGAGGGGATCGTTGCATCAGATGGAGCAGCTGTGTCCAAGGCTGCCGCCAGAGCTGAGGGGCCGGCCGAGTTCGAAGCACCGGCCGAGTTCGGGGAAGCAGAAGCCTCTTGACGAACAGGTGTAACGGCATCGGACGCAGTCGGCTGTGCCGAGAGAATGCTGAAAAGAGGCGAGACCGATGCCTGTTGGAGAGGAGACACCACAGATGCCCCGGACTCGGACGGCGAGATACTCCTGGACGCGGAGACCTGCGCAATGTTGATCGGGATATCGGACGTCGCTCGCGCCGGGGTGGCGGACGGCGTGACAGCGTCCGAGCCGGACGGGAACCCTGTAGCCGGCTGTGAAACCGGCGAGTCGGCCGTCTGGCTGCCTTCCGGGTCCGGCGTTCCGGAAGGTAAATCGGTGGATGCCACGACGGCTGACGGATCCGACGGCGCCGGCGTGTTCGGACTAGGAGTCGCAGCTTGGCTTCCAGAGGGTGCTGCTGACAGAGCTGGATCTGACGATGGCGAAGACGGGGTGGCAGAGCCGGCGGGGATCGGGGTGACGTCCGTCGGTTGAGGGGTGCTAGAGTCGCCTGTTGAAGGAGGCGCCACAGTCGACTGGGCCGCCGGCTGGGAGACCGTCGGAGGTGCGGAAACAGGGGTTGAATCCGGCGTGGACGGGCTGCTGGGGTCGGAAACATTCGGCGTGGGCGACGGCGAGAGGATGTTTTGTTCCGCCAGGCTCGCCGATGGAGCCGTCAGCGGCGTGGCCTCGCTCGGCCCGGGTGTGGTCCCGGGGGTACTTCCGGACGGAGGTGTGGTGCCGGCCAGGCTGGTACCGGTGTCGACCGGGGTAGTGTCAACTGGGGTGTCGACGGGGGTGTCAACCGGAGTAGTGTCGACGGGGGTGTCAACCGGAGTAGTGTCGACTGGGGTAGTGCCGACTGGAGTAGTGCCGGCCGGAGTTGTGCCGACCGGTGTGGTGCCGACCGATGTAGTGCCGACCGGTGTAGTGCTGACCGGTGTAGTGCCGACCGGTGTAGTGCTGACCGGCAGAGTGCCGGTACCAGCAGGCGTAGTGCCAGACGGACTGGTGCCGGACGGACTGGTGGCAGAACTGCCGGTGTGAGTGGAACCAGTCGGCGTCGTCCCACTTGTGGTCAAGCTGCTCGTGCTCAAAGTGGTGCTGGTCGGAGTCGGGTCGCCCGTTGGCGTGGTGCCGGAGGAACCATCCGTGGAAGTCGGTGCGGTTGTGGTCGTCGATGTGAGTGGTGGAGACGTCGTCGAGGAGCTGTCTGACGTAGTGGCCTCTGATGTTGGGCTGGTTGTTGGAGTGCTGGTGGTATCGGTTGCGGTGGTGTCGGTGGTGGTGGTGGACGAGGACGAGGACGACGAGGACGACGAGGTTTCTGAGCTCGAGTCAGAAGTTGCAGTAGAAGTCGAGCTTGAATCAGCGGTTGAAGTTGAACTAGAACTTGAGATGGAGCTGGACGACGAAGTGGAACCCGTGGTGGAACTTGAAGTTGCGGTAGAGCTTGAGGATGAGCTAGAAGTCGTGGTTGAGCTGGTAGTTGTTGAACTTGAGCTCCAAGTCGAACTCGAACTGTACGTAGTAGAGCTTGAACTCGAAGTGGGTATAGAGCTGGAGGGACTGGAACTGGAACTGGAACTGGAACTGGAACTGGTACTGGAACTCGTGGAAGTATAGGTGCTGCTGCTCGTGGTTGTCGTGGGACTCGGTGGAGGCGTTGTCGTCGTTATCGTCGTCGTCGGCGGAGGAGGCGTGTAAACCGGCGACGTCGTCGTCGTTGTGGGCGACGGCAGCGTCGCCGTCGGCGTGTCGGCATCAGTCAACGGCGGTAGGGTAAATGTCGGTGTGTCCGCACCGGTCAGCGTCGGCGGTGTGTACGGTGGAGCCTCAAGCTGCCGCCGCCGCCGCCGCCGCCCCCACACGGCCCCGACCTCCGCCGCGTCCAGCACGGCGTCGGCCGCGTTGCGGAGGGCCCTCTCCCGCGGTCCCAGGAGAACGTCAACGGTGCGTTTGTTGTTATTGGTGGCGGACGCGACGGCCTTGCCCGAGCCGCCCAGCTCGAAGCGCGACTCGGAGCCCGCCGGCAGCTTGCGGTTGATCAGCACGCCCGCGGCGATCAACCCGAGCGTCACGACCAGCAGGGCGATGATGGAGTACAGCTGGACCTTGAACGGCCTCTTCTTGGTGTCCGCCGCCCCTGTGGGACGCACCGAGGGTCAGTCAGTTCAGTGAACTTGTTTCGTTTTTGCAAAAATAGGACAGCCAAGCAAGGACGAAGATTGGGGGGGGGGGGGGCGTTGACTTACTGGAGGCATCGATGACCTGGTAGTTGGGCTCCGTCGCCTTCTTGCTCAACCTCATGATGAAATTATCTCTCCCTTCTTAGACCCGACGTCATCTACCAATGGCAGCCTTGAACAACAGTGAAAAAGGAACCACAGGGGGGGGGGGAGTGACATAAACGACAGTCTTGGTGGTTCTTCTTCTTCTTCAACTTTCGATACAAAGTCTAACACGCTAAACGCCTCGAAGCATGCGTTCTTGTCGACGACGGGAAGATCAGCAGCCACGGCGTATTAATACCAACGACGACACCTCCAACGAACCATACCGGCATGGCGCTTTGTAGACGCCATCATCGAAAAATCCGTCGTCTCCATAACGCATCCGCTCACAGCCTCTCTCTCTCTCTCTCTCCAGCCCCTCCCCTCCTCGGCTAGACCCGTGGCTTCCATTGAAACAGCGTTACTGTGATCAAATGTGACGGACCTCCCAGACCCGGCGAGATGGTTTGGGTGTGTGTGTGTGTGTGTGTGCTGGAAAAGAGAACGAGTCTCCCAAGAGAAAAGAACGCCAACTCACATCGAGCCCACGTATGTATCCGCAGTCGTTCTCCGAATCGGGAATACGCCGAAAGAGGAAAAGACCACTCTTCCAGCCAACCCGCCAAAAGGTGCGGCTGAAAGGGAGCTTGCAGCAGCTCCGTCTCAAAGCTTTATCTCGTCTGGGCGAGATTAGGTGAAATGGTCTTCCATCAATGGGGCCTAGCCCGTCGACGTGTCTTGGAAAGACTTACTTACGCCCAAGCCCACCACAAGCCCACGGGGCGGCCCTGAAAACGGGTCGGAACCAAGTCGGACTCTGTGAGTCTCTTCTTCCGCCAGACCCTGACTCTTGACGGTCTTGGGTGCATCTGCCCGTTCAACAGACCTGTCTGGATCGCGCCCTCTCAGCATCCTGGGGGAGGGGAGAAAGTCCCTCCATTTCTCCCCTCTTCCCATCCTTCAGTCCGCTGCGTCGAGAGAATATCTGCGGAAACAGCCGATCTATGGGAACTATCGCTCATGTTCACCCGGGCGGCAAAAACTGGCAGCTGTCACGCCTAAGCCTCAGCCCCCGTCCCCGTCTTGACTCGCCCATCATGTGAAGTAAAGGACGCCTAAAGCACTGCGGGATTGTGGCCGGCTCGTCGGGATGAGGGCTGAGACGAGGGCTGAGATGGGGGGCGTTCGCACGACCACCCCCCCTTCCCTTCGAGAGGCCGCCGCATGCGCAGAGCAAGACTTTGGGAGGAGGAGGCAGCCCAAGTCGCAGACGGACAGCTCACGAGTCGTATCTGGTTGAGCGTCGTTGTAGTCCGGGGACTGCGACGTGATCAGTAAGGATTGTATGGGTTTGTCCTCTTGCTCACAATGTCAGCTTCCTGAAGTTCTCACTGAGGCTCTCACTGAGGCTCTCACTGATGCTCTCACTGATGCTCTCACTGATGCTCTCACTGATGCTCTCACTGATGCTCTCACTGATGACACAACCGCGACACCCGCAAGGAGACCCTCATCCAAACACGCAAATTGGTCCTCCTCGAGAGCGTCAATCGATTTCATAGTAGCATTGCTCCAGCCTCCGCCTCAGCCCTAGGGCTGACCTGATCAGTGCCAAACAGGGGCCCCCCCTTCTCCTCTCTTTTTACCTCGAGGCGGCTAATCCGGAAACGTCATCAAACTTTCATACTCACCTTTCTTTCCCTTTCCCCCGTCCATTCTCGTTGACCGTCCGTCCATCCATCCCAAACCCACAACAATAACAAGGTCGAAAAAGAAAAAACACTCTCGCGAGAACGACTTCAAGCAGGGGGCTTGCAAGATAAAAGAAGAAGAAGAAGAAGAAGAAGAAGAAGAAGGGAAGGAATCCCCATGTCCTCGAGCTTCGGGTCTCAGGCCTCTCCTCCCCTCTCCTCTCCTCCGGCTTCGACATGTTGCTCTCCGTCCCTCGCAGTGTGAAGAACGCCCCGTGAGCTTTCAGCCCACGAAATCTCTCCGACATGTCACCATACATACCCCGCGCCGTAGTGATTAGTTAGAGAGGGGACAGCCACCTCTCAATCCACCAGGACATCAGCTCAGCCACGCCTGCCGCCAACCACGAATCCCTTCATCCCGCATTTCGTCATCCCAGTGCGCGTCTAACCGCCAGTGCCAGGGCCAGGGCCAGTACCGGTGCCAGTGCCATCCTCTGCCACCGTCTGCTTCCCCCAAAGGAGCCTTGTCCATGTTGACAGTAGCACTGCCCCCCCATACTTAAATCAAGCGTTTCCGCGCTGTCAAAGCTCAAAAGAAGACGACAAGAAACAGCCGCCAGCCAGCACGGATGTTTCCCGGTCTATCTGTCTGTCTGTCTGTCTGTCTGTCTGTCTGTCTGTCTGAGTCGAGAACCCACCATCCAAGATGATACCGACCAGAACAAAGACTGACCGACTGACCGAAAAAGAAGACTGCACAAAGACGTCCTGGAAGAAACCAGGGACAGACACCAGCCAAGCATATGGACTTGTCAAAAAGAAACGAAAAAAAAAACCACCCAACCCCCATTAAACGGCAGAACATCAGCCCGAACCAGCGGGGAGGAGGATGAGGAGCAGGGGGGAATATATCAATTTCATCTCATCCATGTTCCACTTTGCATAACAAGCATTACATAGGTACATCATTCCTGCTTCCGACATGTGTCCATCGTTTGTTTAGTGGAGGGGCTGTTCCCACCCGGTACAGCTAAGGTACCTACACACCGAGATACATCCCCTTTCATGGATGGCCAGACCACAACTTTCTCATCTTGCCTTGCCTAGGTAGTGTAGTACCTGGGAGCGCGCCGCGGAGTTTCCGGATATACCGCCTTAGCGGAGATGCTAGGATACGCGCGGAAAAGACCATCATCCATGCCGTTGTCTCTCTCTCTCTCTCTCTCCCACAGTGAAGCCCGGCCCGGTTGCGAAGAGTCGAGGACCAGCTTCACCGGCAGACACCCACCCCCCCCCTATTCGCCATATCATCCACTATAACGCAAATTTCTAACGTATCCGTCCGTACCTAGGTACCTTAGTAACAAACGCACACGGACCCCCCCCCCGGTCGGAAGAGACGTCCGTTCCGGACCCCTTCGGAGCCGGACATCCCTCCCTCCCCCCTCCCCCTTCTCCCTTTCCCCTTTCACCAACCACCCCCGGAGCAGGCCGAAACCGAGTTGACGGCCCAGCGGCCAAATCCTATTTTTTATTCAAAATAGGCGACATGCGATGCATGGGATCTTCGGCGCGTCAGCCATCCACACTCCACCACCCCCCGCCGCATCTGCCACTACGGACACCTACCATTGACCAACACGAAAACATGTATCATGTATCTGCACTTTACCGTATCCGCATTCTCAACGCGGCTGATTGAAGAAGGAGAAGAAGAAGAAGAGGAAAAAGAAGACGGGATTCCGCCAAAGCGAGGCGAGCCAAGTGGGAACTCTGCCTTCATAGCGTCATGTCCCAGGTCGGCGGCGCCCCTTCCAACAGATTTCCCCCCTTCCATCGCTCCGCTTCCTCTCGTCCACCTCGGCTCCCGTATCCGTGGCCCAAGGCCGTGTCGATCTGCCTGTTCAGGGCACTCGGCTCGGCTGGCTGGTTCCTCATCCCCTCTGATTCGGTTTGGCGCCGTCCATCCTACTCTACAATTTCTCCGTGTCTTCATCTATTCTCACCACACCTCATCATCACCCACCGAAGCCCACATCTGTAGACTGTCTGTCATGCGCGCCACGCGGGCTTCATCACATCGGGAAATCCGTCGCTGTTTCTGTTTGAAATCGTTTCATCATTGTCCCCCTTGTCTCTCTCTCTCTCTCTCCCTCGTCTCTCCTCTATTTTGCTGCCGTTGGCCTACAGTCGCCCTCCCTTTTCCCTCTCCTCTGGTATCGTGGTATCGGGTTTTCATCCGCTGTGCTCCTCTCCATATGCTATTATACAATGTGTCATTCCATGAAAAACGTTGTGCTCGCTGTTTGGTGGAATCAGAAATGTCCCCCTCCCCAGTACGCCGGCCATGGCCTACAAGTCCATGGCGTTTATGCCCTGATCCCAATACGCCTGAATTACTCGGAATCCCTCATCTTTGGCCGTTCCAAGGTGTCGTTGACAGCCCATCCTGACAAGCCCGGGGGCAACCGCCTCTCGTTTGCCGTTGTGCAGCCGTCGCACCCTATACCCAGCATCTATCATTCAAGCTTGAACCAAAAAAATTAGAAATGGGCCGCGGAATTGTCACTTGTCCGTGACTTTGTAGTGTGCGTTGTGTGTGTGTGTGTGTGTGTGTGTGTGTGTGTGTGTGTGTGTGTTTGCGACGCCTCCGTCGTATGTGTTGGAACTGCCATCGTGCGTCGGGTCGTCGACTAAATCCTGTTTGCGTTTTACGCGTTCGGTTCCTCAGATGAGCGAATACTTGGACGGCGCCATGTGTCCCAGAGCTGCCGCCAGCGCCGAGTGAGAGTCCGGGGCGTGTTCCGTGTAGTGCATGTCCTCTTCAAAGTACGGTAGCACCTTGATGCCGCAATGCTGCTGGAAGAACTGAGTTCCAACGTCGTACCGGTCTCTGCATCGTCTGTCCCACGGGTCCACCTTGAGCGGACTGTGATAGCAAAACGTGTCATGCTCCGCCCCTCGCACGGGAAAGACAAGGCCGGCGCTCCTCATGGCCGCCCACAGATCCAGCGCCTCTGACCTCGTATTGTCGCCGTTGGGCCAGGCTGCCTGCATCAGCTGCACCACGGCGTACCGCAGCGCAAGGTCGTCCGCGCTGCCCTGCCCATGGCGGCCCGCCATCTCTCTGCGCAGCGGCTGGAGCTCCAGGAGCAGCTTTTCGAGTCGTTCGGGGTTGGCGTGGTTGTAGAAGATGGCCAGGTCGATCCACGTCCGCGCAACGTACGGGTGACGCCGTCCGTAGATGGCCTCGAGCTCTTCGGCGATGGTGGGGATGCAGCCCCAGACCAGCTCCGAGAGCGAAATCGGCCCGTGTTTCTGTTGCACCTCGTACAGGGCGGAAAAGGTCTGTCGCAGGGGGTGCGAGCGTTCAAAGTTGGTCGTCGAGTAGGCCGCCAGGTATTTGCACATGGCCGTCATCATGCCCGCATCGCGATGCACCATCCCCAGCAGCAGCTCCTTGATACCCTGCGGCGACAGCTGCTTGAGGTCCATCTCCAGTCGCTTAAAGGCCCTCATCAGGAGATGCCCGCCCGCGTCGTGCTCGCCCATCTCGAACTTCTTGTTGGCGTCGGCGAACATGTCGCTCGACCCGGCACCCCAGAGCATAACCGACGTCCATCCGACCTGCCTGTCAGTGTCCACCTCGAACTGGCGGCAATGCATAAACGCCTTCCTCATGTTGCCAACAATCGTCTCCTGCGCTCGGATCAGGTCTGGTGATCGCAGATAGCCCGGAGCGGGCGGCGGTGTCGGGGTGCGACATCGCACGTAGGACGGAAGTTGAGCTGGCGTTTCAAAGTCGACGAGATCGTACTCGGTCACTCCTTTCCTCTTGAGATACGTGCCCAGGTTGACCACCCTGCCGTTCCGCACAAACTCCGACACCTTGCCTTCCGCATCGCGCTGGAACTTCATCGATAACAGCCTCTTCACCTCGTCCTCGGTGTTGTTCTTGACGAATCCCCACTGCGAGAATCTCGTCTTGTACATCTTCGGCCTGCGACTGTGAGACGGTATGTCCGGGGGTGGCAAAGACCAGGCGGGCAGGCAGGCAGGCAAACTTACGTTGCTTGAAACCCGTACTGATCGGCCATGATTTGCATAACCTCTTTCAACGGCCGCCGCTCCTCCAGATACAAGTGCCTGATGGTCAGCTTGAAGGACTCCCATGCCTCGGCAGGAACCTGTTCCCGTGACGGCCGACTACCCATGGCCGACTTTGGCGTTGGTGCCACGCTGGGTGCTCGAGCGTGGCCCTACAAGCCGGTTAGACGGAATACGTTCCTCAGGGTCCCGAAAAATGAAAAAAAAAAAAAAAAAAAAAA
>PJEX01000373.1:0-14416 GCA_005350895.1 Colletotrichum tanaceti | reverse complement strand
TCGGCGGGGGGCTGAACGTATTTGCATCTGGTGGTGGACTGAAAGCGTTCGCGGCGGAGGAGCTATAAGTGTCGGTCAGGCTGAAGGTGTTGTTGGTCGATTGGTCAAAGACGTTGTTGGGTTGAGAGCTGAAACCCTTGGTTGAAGTGTTGAACGAGTTCATAGGAGGGTTAAAGGATGTGTTTGACTGGGAAGCGAAGTTCTTGCTTGTCGTGTTATTAAAGTCGCTCATCGACAAGCTGTAAGTGTTTGACTGAGAAGCAAACGTCTTGGCTGATGAATTGATGAAAGGATCTAGTTGACTAAAGTCGGCAGATGGTTGAGACTGATGATGATGAGCCTGTGGTGGTGGAGCGGGTGTAGAGGAACCACCGGCACGACTGTTTCCATCGGCAAATCTCGAGTCTGGCGTGAATAATGGGATGTTGGAGGGCGCGCGCCCCATGACTGGCTTGGTACTTCTGGGCACTGGAGGGCGATATGACTCGGGCGCACGAAAGAAATTAGGTGCGGCCTGGCTATGGGCGACCGGACTGGTGATTCTACTCAAGGCGGGAGAAGTGGTGTTTGCTGTGCTGTTGCTGTGCATGTTGTTGTGCAGGTTGTTGACGCCGATGCCGCCACCGCTGCCGAATTGCGTCGATGATGGGCTTGCACCTGAATTGCCTGAATTCATGGCCCTGTTACTGCTTGGCGGTGCGGCGCGAATCCCCTCAAAGCGCGCAATCAAATTGGAGACTCCGGCTGGGGGCGAGTTCAGTTCGTCAAGTTCCATGCCATCATTCTGCTGTTGCTGCTGCTGCTGCTGCTGCTGCTGCTGCTGCTGCTGCTGCTGCTGCGGTGCGTGGCTCAAGGAGGATCGGACGTTAAAGCGCGCTTGTTGTACGCCGCCGGGTGAGGTCCAGTCCATGGACGACGACGACGACGAGTCGAAGTCTCTCCGGACAGGTACTTGCTGTGGAGGACATGTCGAAGAAGCACCAAAGTTCTGGGACATGCCAAACCTGGGATATGGTTGACCGGGCGTGTTGAGAGAGAGGCCATTGTGATGGTCATGCTGACTGTTGCTGTTGTCGCTGTATCCCGACCCAGAGTGAACGCCGCGGGACTTGTCCCCAGAATGATTGAACATGTCGGCCGCGCTCGGCGTAGCCCGACGGAGCCGTGGTTCGGACCGCTGGGTAGATGTCAAGACTCGGACGAGTCAAAGCTCCTCGGTAGGACAGGTGCCTCGTGTCGGCGATACATCCAAGAAGCACGAGCGCGTTGCTGCCCTGGTGGCAAGCATCAATTGCCCGTCAGATGGAGGGGGGGGTGCCACCGGGCCTTCAAATGAAAGACGAGAGCGTGGGAGGGGACCGAACAAAAGTGCCCATGATCGTCGCCACATAAAAAAGAGACGGTCTGGCTCTTGCTCTGGTTGCCAAGGTTAAAAATAGAGCGGCAGAGGAGAAAGCGTCATGGTTCAGTATGGGTAACGGATGGGTTCGAAAGCCATTAAAAGACGGGCTGGAGAATCCGTCGGCTTGCTTGACTGACACACACGCACACAAGCACGGGTTAGGTCAGGCCGGGAGCAACAGACCAGTCGAATTGGGATAAGATAGGACCACACACCAGAGAGAGAGTGTGTGTATATCTGTGTGAGTGAGAGTGAGAGTGATGGAGGGAGGGAGATGGACCGAAACTGGCTGGTGGACGACAAAGCAGTCTTGTCTCTCGTGCGTGTTGTGCTGCGTGCGGGCTACAGCAGACAGAGGGTAAAGAGAGAGGTAGAGGGAGAGAGAGAGGGCGTAAGAGATAGGGATGGGGATGGGGATGGGGCATGGGGCATGGGGGAGCCGTTCCTCTCTCTCACATAGACACGCATACAGCCCACTCGTGCATTCGTTCGTCCGTCCTGTCCTGTCCTGTCCTGTCCTGTCCTGTCCTGTCTTGTCCTGGTCTGGCTGGTTCAGCGTTGAGGTGCGAGGTGAGTGAAGTGAACGCAGGAGTGTAGGGCTGGCTGCTCCCGACGAGGCCTACTCTGTACTCTGTAGTTTCCTGTTGTTGGACGGGCATTAGTTGGCCGGTCGCCAGGTTCCCCCGTGTGGTGAAAGCTGCAGGCAAAAGTTCCTTCGCGTAATTTCCTCAACAGGGAAAGCGAAGGTAGCACATGGGTGGTAGAGTGGTGGTAGTGTAGAACAAGCCCGTATCCCGTCCGCTTGGGCACTCTCGTTTTCGCAGTGAACGATAAGAGGGCCGCCGCCGACTTCCCGGCAGCTGCCAGAGAGAAGGAACCCAGCCTAGGTTTGTGGAGCTGTAGCGTAGGTACCTGGGTAGGGAAGGAAGCGTGTTACATGGCCAATGACTGTTGAGAGACAGCCAGAACTCAGGCTGCTGTCCGGGCGTCTGATGGACGAATTGGGGGGGGGGCATTCAAAGATGGCTCCCACTACTTGGAAGCGGGCGGCGGGCGCTGACTGGCAGCTCGACCGAGAGTGGGGAGGGAGGGCCTTTCGATGTCGCATGAGATGTTTGGTTCAGCCATCGAAGCTGGATGCGAGAGGCGACGGTTTGTCCATTGCTTTGAGTCTGTGGGTACGAAGTACAGTTGGCTGATGGATGCTGAAAGTTCGTCCCGTTGCTGTCTCTATGCGTCAGGGAGCGCCCCGGTATTTCATCCAATGTAGCCCGAATGTCGACATTTTGCTAGGTATCTATTCATCCATCCGTACAGGAATTAAAGCCTGCCGGGCCGGCCTGTGGGAAACCATTGGATAGGCGGGTGAGCAATTCCAATTTCCAGGGTGACCAGGAGGCGGGGAACAGGCTCGATGGTGCCACCACTGTTCTGGATTAAGAAGGTGAAAGAGCGTCCTAGTCGGCCAAAAGGACGCCAACGACCAAGTCCTGACTCAGACCACCAATCATCGCGTTTGTTGGTCGGTCCGCCTATCGACTAGGCCCTCCCCCATTTCCGGAAAGGCCGCCGTGAGAGTCGTGCGCGCGCTCTCTCGCGCTGTCTGTCACCCAGGAAGCGACGACCGTCGACCGTCTCCAACGGGGCTCGCGGCCGGAACGCCAGCCGACATGTTCCATGATCCACCGCATTGCTGCTCAGGCTCAAAGGCCGCGCTGGCCGCAGTAGGTATCGGGGAAGGAGTCGTCTCTCCGGGTGGCCTGCTCGCAGCGTTTTCGACCATCACCGGTAGCCAAGTTACCGAGCCCAGGGTCATCTAGGCTGGTAGCCAAAAGCTGGGGGACGTGCCACGGGAGGAGGACTGACGCCGTCCGTAGAAGCCTGGTGCATGTTCCAACGGCCTTCCACCAAGCCAACCTGGTGCCATCCGATAAGCCACATGTTGAGCACGGCCAATGACCAAGCACGCTGTCAGAGACACATCCGAATGACGCCGCTCGAGTCTAACCCCTTCAGTCGCTAGCAGACTTCCATGGCGGATTTGCCTTTCAGCTTTCAGTCACTCTCAATGGGCGGCAGCGGGATTGATCAGAGCTGGGTTGGGGGCCATGTCGCGCGGATTGGCCGCCAGACGAAAGATATGGCCGTGTACTCCGTACACTGTACTATGTAAGCAGGAACGCCACGATGCAGACTCGGGTGCTGCTGGGCATCCCTCGGCATTGGGCGGGCAGTTTGACTGGGCCCTGCCGGCGCGGCGGTCAACATGCTTTCGGCCGGTTGCGCCAGCACCACGCACGCCCTGTGGCCGAGGTGTGGCCAAAGGCTGACGCTCATCGTCGTCTAGTGTACGGATATACGTAGTAGAGCGGATCGTTCTTGTTCGCCCCCGGAGTGGGTGTTTTTCTCGGTGTCTGAACGGTGTTTGAACGGAGTGCCCCGTAGGCAACTTGCAGCGACCAACGACGCTTGAACAAGGCCGAACCGTCAGGGATCGATGCGACCCTTAGAGCTAAAAGAACACAATACGTATTACTGTATCCATATCTGTCGTGTTCTTAGCTTAGGGCGGTAGGCGCGAGATTTTGCCGTCCCAATGGGGATAAGCGACGGGTGCCGGCCAATTCTCTCGAGTTTTCGACCCCAACATCCGCACAGCCAAGGACGGTACCCCTGCAGGGCTTCTTCCAAGCACGATAACCAGGGGCGGATTCCTTGTCAACCTAAAATGAAGTCGAGAACCTGAGCCCGCAGCGAATTCTCAGCCAAAGCGCGTCTGCAGACTGCGGGCGACGGAACAGACGCCGACCAAAGTGTTTCACGTGGATACCTCGAATGCTTAAAGGTGTGCTTTTCAGCCTTCAGCAACGATCGGCTTGGAAATCTCCGCCCACATCTGCGGCCTGGGTCCATCTTTCAGCGCACGCAAACCGAGTGGTTCTGGTCCTAGCAAGATTAATCCACTTCTCGGATGAGAATGATGCCTCCCGGGGCCACTTCAGAACTTCAGACGACTCCTTCAACTGCAAGATGCAACAATCTGTATCGACATCCAAACAGCTCTCCGGCATGCCGGTGACGTACCCCCCCTGCTTGGGTCAAATGCGGATATCAGGATGCAAGGATGACAGCCATCAACCGAAGAGAGACAACCGGATATCGTTTTGAGGATAACCGAATGAGCAGGTTCACGCTGCGGGCTGAAGGAATATGTCTCTCGCCAGCTCGCATACGCCATGATAAGTGCGGAAAGTCTCCGGCTGCAAGGCATCTTCCAAATGCTTGGATCCAGGTGACCTGACCGATAAGAACCGACAGAGTTCCACCACGATTCCTTTGGGAAGGTAGAACAGGGAGGGTACTTCAGTCAACTGGCCGTGGGTGCCAAAGACCTATGGTAACCGACCGAACGGTACGGGCACAAGGCGGGCGTACACTTCAGCTTCACCGAGGCTGCCGAACCTAGTTACCACGTCGTCGGGTCTGAAGCAGCAGGTGGCGGAACAACACGCCTCTTCGTGCTTGGACGCTTGCCAGTGCAGGGCAACGGGTATGCACGGGGCTTGTCGACACATGCCGACCCTAGCCTTCGGCCACTGAGTTGGGCATGCGGTCTGGGGCTCTGGTTGGTCTCTTGGCTTGGTTTTGTCGCCGACGCAGACAACCGCCGCAGCGGTGCGGTGTTGTGAGGGTTCGCTGACTTGAACGAGGCGAGAGCGACGGCGGCCATAATGTGTACTCGGTTTTCGGATATCAATACGAAAGTTGTTTTTTCTGCTGCTATGAGCAATACCGACATTGTTTGTGCTGGGTTGGACGTCACGGGCCAGTGTCTACAGGTCGTCGTGGCTATCGGTCGTCAGAGGCAGGGCAAGACGGCAACATGCATCGAGATACTTCCGCACATGGAAACGACTGCAGTCTTTCTTATCCCTCCGAGTAGTCTCTTCTCTTGACGTCGTGTCGTCCGCACCGAGAAACTACCGGGTCAAAGCGAATCATGGTCAGGATCAGTCCGAGAACAAGGTCGGAATACCGCTGTTATCGTGCCCGTCATTGGACGCAAGGCTCTGCAAATTCCGCCCTCGTGCAGGCGCTCTGCGAGACGCGTCCTTTATCGAAGCACATAGGTCATAGGGGGTCGGCCCGAAGGGGTGGAGGGTGGCGGTGTGTTGTGTTGTGTTGCCCAAGGCCGCACTTGGTCGTCGTGGTGGTTCGGGAGCATGGTGTAAGCGTCTGGTAAGCATCTCGATGCCGGAGCCCGGCCAAGTCTGACCAGGTCGCCGCCGCATCGCTTGCCGGCTACGTTCAAAGGAAGCACAAACCGCCGATGAAGCAAGGAAAAAGAGAGTAGATGCTGATTTGGGGAAAGTTTTGGCAATGGTCCATGACAGACGCGTGGCGGGAAGGCGCGATGAAAGGCGGCTGTAAGTCGGATTCACGTGCGGCACAGGGCGATTGGGGAAGGAGGTTCTTTCCATCTCTGGCTCTTGAGACTGGAATACTGGGCAACCAAAAGCAGGAGCGCCTGCCAATTCCGTTGGTCCTTCCCCTCCACCCCTTCCCTGGTCTTTTTGAGCCCGCGATATGAATACATACCTTTACATACATGTGCCTAGGTACCTTAGGTACCTATGTATTTAGGCAAGTAGGTATGTATTTGCGCATGTGTGTATCGCCCTCGTTCAGTTCATGGTCTCATGTTCCGTCTTGTGGCGTGAACAGATGAGGGACATTCGTTACGATATGGTAGGTAGATAAATGTCCGAAACAAAAACTAGGAATAGATTAAAACTCCAGAACCGTAACGTCGCGAGTGTGAGGCTACTCCTGAACAGATCCGTACACATGTTACAAGCACGCATCGTGAAGACATGTACATCGTCAAGAATCACACCCTCTGCAACCTTGCATCTCCTTCCTCGTCATCTTCTCGTGCTGCTTCTTATCCCCTCACACCGGTTGGACTACGTAGACTCTTTAACTCTTCCGCCCTACTTGGAGAAGCCGTCACGGATATCGATGAACCGCAGGTACCGGTCCTTGGCCCAGCGGCGCGTCCGCTTCCCGAAGACGATCATCGGCAGGCTCAGGCCCATGATGACAAAGCTGAGAACGCCCAGCGCGATGAAGCAATTCTCCATACCCGAGTCGATCCAGTAACTCGCCACGAACGTGAAGAGCATGGCAATGGTGTTGTTGATGACGGCAACGCCCACCATGCCCTCGAGGACCATTTCGCTGTAGGTGACTTGTCAGCAAACACCCTCGTCCTATTTTCTTCTTCTTCTTCTTCTTCTTCTTCTTCTTCTTCTTCTTCTTCTTCTTCTTCTTCTTCTTCTTCTTCTTCTTCTTCTTCTTCTTCTTCTTCTTCTTCTTCTTCTTCTTCTTCTTCTTCTTCTTCTTCTCCTTCTCCATCTTCTTCTCCTTCTCCATGTAGCATCAGAACCGAGAAACAACTTACGGGAAAGAGTCGGCGAGATACGCCAGACTCAAGTCGCCGGCACATCCGTACCCGAACCCGATGAAGCCCAGCCCGACATACGGCACCGGCCAGTCCCACCCCCGAGCGCTGCCGATGCCGAACAGCCACATGCCCGTCGGGAACACCACAGCGCACAGCGCCATCAGGTACAGTCGGAACTCGGACTCCATGACGCCCTTGTTACGCTTGATCATCCACAGCATGAACCGGTCGCTGCCGTACCCGCCGTACACGCAACCCACCAGGCTGCCGATCAGCGTCGGCAGGTTCATGTTACCCACGGCCGCCGCCGAGTAGTTCCATGGCGGGCCGTACCACCAGTCCTCCTGCACAGTCAGGTAGAACGTCAGGCAGATGTTCTGCAGGCCCCACTGCAGGCCTGCGTACCACACCGCCGGGAACGTGAAGACGCGGAGCGTGTGCCAGAGCCGGAATAGGTACTGCTTGAAGCCGGTGCCGCGAAGGTTCGGCGCCGGCGTGACGATGCGGATGCGGTCCCAGTACGTCTTACGACGTGAGTACGAGGAGGCCATGCGGTCGCGCGCCGGCCCGGACATCATGGAGCCCTGGTCGGTCCCCGTCGTCTCGGCGAGGTGGCTTTCCTTGTCGACGACTTGGGTGGCGCCGGTCGTCGTGCCGCTGTCGGTGGGGTCGTCCCCTTCGATGTCGACCGAGTTCCTGGCCGAGGCCTGTACCGATGTCTTCTCCGAGGCTGGCATGGGGCGCATGTCGCTGACGGGGTAGCGCTCACCATTACCGGTGATGTAGCGGTCCCTGTTGAACTCGGTCTCCTCGAGGCCGAAGAAGATGACGATGAGGCTGCCGCCGCAGATGAGAGCGCCTACGTAGCCGATCCATCGCCAGCCAAGCCCGCTGGACACGTACGCGCCGATGAGGGGCCTAGAATTGTTCAGCAACACCGAGCATCAACGCAGAAGAAGAAGAAGAAGCACTATACTCACCCGAGGTAGGTGCCAATGGCGGTGGCAAAGGTATAAATGCCGAGAACACTGCCGGTCTGGTGCTCGAACCAGATGTCTAGCAGAGACAGCTGCACTGTGGCCTCGCCAACCGACTCGGCAGCGCCAACAAAGAGCTGCGACCAAATGACGCCGGCGACGTTCGTGATGCGAGAATACCAGATGAGGCCGCCAATATTGACGATCATGGAGATGAGATAGCCCAAGCGGCGTCCGTACAAATGCACCAGCGGCGAGCTCAGCAGGGTCCAATACCCAATGGCGATGAACAGCACGCCGGCGCCGGTGTTGAAGGCGTCATAGCCGATGCCGTACTCTTCGTTGACGCCGTCGGCGCCCGAGCCGGCATTGTTGGAGGTGGCAGCGGTGAGACCGACGATGTACAGCACCAGGCAGGAGTGCCAGATCTTGCGCGGCAGCGACCAGCGCAGAGGGTCGTTGGGCGACTCGGTGGGCTGGGGGACGAGGACGATGTCACCATGCTTCAGGAGCGAGGCGTCGCCCGGTAGATTGTTGCCATTCTCGTCGTAGAGGCGGCGCGTGCCCGGGATGACTTCAGCTTCTTCGACTGGTGCTGAGTGTTGCGGCCGTGATTCGTTTTGTGGAGCGGCCATCGGCGCGGATCGTGGCGTGGTTGGCTGTTTATGGGGAGATCTCAACGGTTGCTGCCGCGCACGGGTGTTGTCGGTGTCTCGTGAATCGATTCAAGTCTTGTTGGAACTTCTCGTCTTGATGAAGTTGACGCCTCCAGCGTCGTTATTGCTAGCAGGAAAGCATGTCGTTCATGTGCGATACTGGAAAAAGAAAAAGGAGAGATCACCTCAGAGCCGGTCGGAAAGATCGAAAACGACTCCAGATACAGACCAATAGACAAGAAAACTAAAAAAAGAAAAACAATCAAAATCTCTTATCTCTGTGTTCCCGCAAGTTTTGACTGATTGTGATGGGGCCGGCCCGACGGGGGTCAACGTCATATCCTTGAAGGCCAATTAGAATTGATGCCCGAGGGGGGCTTCGAAGCATCGCGTACTCCGTAAGGTAGGGGGACTAGTGCAGTGCAATGTGAGTGCGGTAGCGATGTCCATGGGATTTGTTACCGTTCCATTTTCGATGTGGCGTGAACTCGCTCCGCTCTTCGTTGGGGTTTTCGTTGCATTGCACCGATTACCTGAAAAAAGACCATCCCTTCACTTGAGGGTTGAAAAACGGCCACTGATGATTCTCTTGAGGTAGATATGAATCGTCAGCGATGGTCGGAGGTCACACATGGGACGGCAGGCTGTTTTCCTTCCGCGACATCGGACATGGTGAGTCCCAGCGCTTGCGCCTTCGCCGCCATTCTCATTGTATGAGCCGTCATTGAAGCAGGGCCACGGCACCGTATCCAGCAATGCAGCCGGCACCATCGTTCTGAAGAGTAATCCGACGCCGGCCTGTTGGTCAAAGAGCATAAGTTTGTCGGGGCCTCGCAACGGCTATCCGGCCTCAGACCACCCGCCGCCCCTCGGCCCCAGCTAGGACGAGGAGAAGCTTGGTCGGACGGCTTGAAGTTCTCTTTAGACGGCCGCACGTGTGACGTCGAGGCACAGAATTGAGCGGGACGAGCCTAAAGCCTATTTCGATGACAAGCGACGCCACGAGGTCGGGGCGACAACGACAGTGACTTGAGATGCCGGGGCCACAGGTGGCACAGCAGAGGTCAGCAAAGTGCAGATCAACAACGGCAACTTCCATTTCATCGGGCGATTGCGTTGCCCCGGATAGGCGCCGAGTCCGGCCAAAGCTGGTAGGGACATCGCCGCATGATCGATCCATCCATGACATTTAGTGTGGGTGTTATTGGTGGTAGCAGCGTACGGACAAATGGTAAAGTAAAGCTGCTTTGTTCGAATGGCAATTTCACGGAGCCGAAGAGGCCGGGCGCAGAGGGATTCGAAGAATCGAATTGGCCACTGCCATCGGGCGCCGCTTCCCTCCGTCCCTCCGCCCAGTCAAGAGATGGCCGGGTTTCTTGGAGACGCCGAAGACACCTCATTGGCTCAGGCCGATGCCGACCACCCCCACTTCGAGGACGTTGGGGCCCACGCATCACGTGGGAGGTGACGTAAATCCGGACGCGATGCAGGGCAGGAGCCGTAAACGTGGACAATGAGGTCTAGGAAAGTGCAAAGTGTTGACAGGAACGAAGGTGCATTTGCCGTTTTTGAAGTGCAGCAGCTGCCAGCTCGAGGACGTGATTGGGTGCGGCGTGACATGGCCAAGTCTGTTCCCAACGGCGCGCGCATTGCATGAGTGGGGTGAGAGGGGAATACAGTGTAGGTAACCAGGTACGGATGGATATACGCTGTACAGTAACAGTTAGCAGGTAAGGGGCGGGTTACAGGGCCATCTTGAGCTCCTTGCTCCTCGCTCGTCTGGCTCCCGGCTTCAAAACGCACCCAAGACCCGCCATGCGTTGAACTCTCGTACGAACATCTGTACTCTACTTCATACAGTATTTACCTACGCATCCCAAATACGCGGACTCTACCCGAGAAATGGCGACGACCCCTGGACTGCGACCCTGAAATATCCCATCCTCGCTTGCCTCCTTTTTGCGATCCCCAAAGCGTCTTGAATACGTTGACTTTCGCCGCTTGCATCCCCCTCTGCACCTCCATCTCGGCGCCGCGCGGCAATCGCTTCTTGCCATCCTCCACGTTCATCATCATCACCACCACCACCACCACTACCACTACCGAAAGACACCAAAACACCCGATCGTCCTCTACATTCTTTACTCGACCAAATACATCCGCCGACCGCCATACCCTCTTTCCGAGCTTCCGCTATCCCAATCTAAGCTTTTGCGCCCATCCTCATCATGGCGTCGTCGGGGTCTGCCCCCAATGGCGGGGCTCACGACCACGTCCTGCGACCGAGGCCGAAGAAGCCGCAACACTCGCAGTTGTCGAGGACCCAGAGCAACACCTCTGTCGGCGAGGTGAGCGCTTTGACGCCGCTGTCCGAGACTGGCCAGACGAGCGGTACTACCAGGTATGCCATCTTCCTTACCCGGACCTGACCTTACACCTCTCCTTTCCTCTCCTCTCCTCCTCCCGCAACCACATCTCTCCCCTGTCCGCTAGCAACGCCTGCTAATTCCCAATGTCGCCGCAGTGGCCGCTCGACACCCGTCCCCCACGATGCCCTCCCCTCCGTCAAGAGCATGTCCTCGGCGAGGAAGCAGGCCCGCGCCGAACAGCGTCGTCGCATCTTCCCCACCATCGAGTTCGCGAGCCGCGTCTCCCACTTCGACCCCAACTCCGACTACCGTGACTTCCACGGCTTCTTCAACCTCTTCTGGATCGGCCTCGCTATCATGGCCATCACCACCATGCTGCGCAACATCAAGGACACGGGCTCCCCCATGAGGGTCAAGATCTGGACCCTCTTCACAATCAAGATCTGGCACCTGGCCGTCGCCGACTTCCTCATGGTCGCCACCACCCTCGTGTCCCTGCCCCTCCATCGTGTGTGGCGCGCCGCCCCGGCCAACGGCGCCTTCACCTGGAAGAACGGCGGCATGGCTGTCCAGAGCATATACCAGGTCCTTTGGCTCGCCTTCTGGATCGCCATCCCCTTCTTGTTCGATTGGACATGGACCGCCCAGGTCTTCCTGCTCATTCACACCATGGTGCTGCTCATGAAGACGCACAGCTGGGCCTTCTACAATGGCCATCTTAGCGAGACGGAGAAGCGCCTGCGCGCCCTCGACAACCCCTCAACAGCCTCCAAGGCCCCTGTCTATCTCTACCCCACGCCCGACAACCCGATGGGCACCGTGAGCAGCCCCAAGAACCGCGATTCCAAAGCCAATGTCGACGTCGCCAGCACCTCAGACGAGGACTCCACCTCGGACGAAATCGACCAGCTGCGTGAGGACCTGGCGCAGGAGCTCACCTCTCCCATGGGCAACATCGCCTACCCTCTCAACCTGACGTGGACAAACTACTTTGACTACCTTCTCTGCCCCACACTATGTTACGAGCTTGAGTACCCCCGGACCGCCCGTATCGACTGGCAGAACCTCATCTCCAAGATCATCGCCGTCTTCGGCTGCATCTCGCTCTTGACTGTCATCTCGGAAGAGTTCATTCTGCCCATCCTCACCGATGCCTCCGTCCGTCTCAACGCCGTGCCTCCGCCCCCGGTCTCCGAGGCCCTCCTGATCCTCGCCGAGAGCATCTCGTGGCTTCTCTTCCCCTTCATGCTGACGTTCCTGCTTGTCTTCCTCGTCATCTTCGAGTACGTCCTTGGCGCCTTCGCCGAGCTCACCCACTTCGCCGACCGCCACTTCTACTCGGACTGGTGGAACTCGACCGACTGGATGGAGTTTTCACGCGAGTGGAACATACCCGTCTACAGCTTTCTGCGCCGTCACGTCTACAGCGCCAGCCGGCCCTACATCGGCCGCCTCCCCGCCACCGTCATCACCTTCGTCATCTCCGCCATGGGCCACGAGGTCGTTATGGCCTGCATCACAAAGAAGCTGAGGGGCTACGGCTTCATCTGCCAGATGCTGCAGCTGCCCATCGTCGTGCTTCAGCGTACCAAGTGGGTGCGCGGCAAAAAGACGCTGAATAACGTGTGCTTCTGGTGTTCCATGATCATGGGCCTGAGTATGGTAAGTCGGCTTATCTACAGATGAGGTATGCCACAGCTAACGTCGTCTTAGATCTGCGCTCTTTATGTCCTCGTCTAGCGTTTCCCGGTATTTGCATCAGCGTCGTCATCGTTCTATTCGCAATCATCTTCCGCTAGACATTCTGCATCCTCCGGAAGTTCTAACGCCTACGTCATCTTCCCAAACATCAAAAGGGGCTGGCTTACATAGAAATATTCTTGTATCATTATTCACCCACTTTGTTCCGTCATCAAATGCATCATCCCGCAGGGGCGGTGTCCCCTATTTTGATTAAATCAACTTCCTGGCGTTTTTCTAGATAGGTCCTATACCCCCTTATTTACATGCCTGACGTGGCAAGACTCTGACAATGGTCACATCTCATGACTTTCGAATCGATTCTTTCATTGTCGTGTTGTATTCACTTTTTGAAGGATCAACGGTGTGTTTCCCATGTTGTTCGCGAGTCCATCCAGAACCAACTCAGCCGCACCCCCGCCAGATCCCGCTTTCGAGTATCGATTTAAGCTGTCATGGCGAGGGACTGGGAAAGGGCAAAGCCGGCCGACAAAGAATTCCTTGGGTTCACGGCTTTGATAGAGTCGAGGGACGAGACAATGACAGAGACGCATGGGCACGGCATTGTTGAGTAAAGGAACTGGCCCATGTGCTTTTGGAATACTACTGGTCTTCTCCAGTAGCGCCTGCTGGTGAGAAGCATCCGTTCTTGCACAATCACGGATCGTGCTCGAGCAACCCGGAATTCCTCCCTCGCATAGGAAAAAATCTCCATTTCGCTTATACCACCTATTGCACCTCCACTCCAGGTGCCGTTCACTCTTGTCTTCCAACGACGCAGTCACATTGAGCAGCGCGTACGCGCAAATCCGAATGCGTGAGCCGTCAACGGAAAAGGGAGAGAGGAGAGTTGGAGTCAGGCGCGGCCTCTCACCCTTCTGGCTTGTGACCAGACGGCTTGAGCGGGTGACTTCTCGGCCAGGCTGGTGGGCACTTTGCTCTGACGTGTAGTAGGCTGGTCTCTTGTATTCCTCCCGGAAACCATTACTGAACTACCTGACGGTATCAAGTGGACCGCCGAGTAAGATGCCACTCTTGTAACGGTACAAATAGCCTGCCCCAGGTCCAATAGTCGACCACATGGAGTCTTTACGTGTACGAAACTCGGCATTGCAGATATACTGTCCATTATTCACAAACCTTCGGGAAGGGAGAGACTTGTTGGGAATTGGAAGAAATCTAAGCACGAGCTGGGACGTAGTGTGTTTTGATGTAACTGGTTCAGCATCAACAAGTGATGGGCGATAAGCACCCAGCTAGAGCGAAGGCGTCATCCCGTTCGTGCTGCTCTCATCTGCCATAAGCAGTGTACAGATAGATAGGCATACAGCATCGCAGCCTGGTCCTTCTCGCGGTGGCTTTTTCGCTCCCTGACGAGTCGCAACGAGGGGGGGGGGATGAGTCCGCGTGACATCCCTGGTGACTGGGACAAGTTAAGCAAAAGGCCGTTTCTGGCGTATTGCAGCCACCACTTTTTATGATCACAACTGCGAGAAAAAAACAGGTTTCGTTTGCCCTCCCACCCTCTCTCTCTCTCTCTCTCTCTCTCGTTCCGTCGGAGAGCCTAACGGCAGGTCTGAATTGAAAACCCCCATGCAGTCTCATCGTGGTCAGAATCAAGCCTTCGTGGTCAGAATCAAGCCTTACGGTACGGATAGTGTTTTTACATTTTCCCTTTTTGGTCGACTCTTGCTCCGTAGCCGACAGTGTGAAGCGAACAGCCTCACCGTCGCAGGCCCTGATAAAGGCAGCCAGCACATCATGGTCGGGCGCGGGCTGAAATAAGACGCCCCCCCCCCCCCCCC
>PJEX01000372.1:5915-46830 GCA_005350895.1 Colletotrichum tanaceti | reverse complement strand
ACCCCCCCCCCCCCCCTTGCCTGTTTTCATTTGGGGCCCGTGATGGTCGCCGTTGAGTCACTGTCGCCTCTCCCCCACCAACGCCCTCCGCCTTTCTTCCCCTCCCCCTTCGCTTGTCTTTGTCACTGCGACACACTCTCTAACAAACAAACCTTGAAACAACAGAAATGGCAGTCCCTCAAAGAGTCCTCCCTCCGATTCATCGTCGCCTCCTGTAAATTCTCCCGACATCCGACCCATAGCCCAAGACCCGTCCCCCTACGATGGGCACCCCGCCGTCTCGCCGTCTCTGGATGCTCTTTCCACAACCTCGGTCTCGGCTGCAAGCACAACCAACGACTGGGCAAGAGGAGCAGGCCTAGCCGGTTCTCCAAGCAACTTGATCAGTCTCATGGGCGAGTCGCCCCCCACCCAGCCTTCCTCCTACGAGGATTCTGGCCGTCTCCGCCACGGATGGGCCGTCCAGCGCCAGCCCCTGACCCCCCAAACTGCCTCGCCTTCCCCTCCCAACAGCATGCCGAACCACATGAAGCGGCCTCTCAGCTTCCAGATGGACGCCCAGTTCCCCCTCGAGGCCTACCACCACCCCACCGCCGCTGCTGCATACCGCCGCAGCTCCATGCAGTCTCAACTGTCCCACGCGAGAGCCGCCCCGCAACCTCCGCTCCCCCACCAGGCCCAGCCTCATTTCTATGGTGCTCCCGACATCGACTTCGATATGGCTTCCACCCCCGGTATGAAGGCCGGCGATAAAGGCTTCTACTTTGGCTTCGACACCCTTCCCGCCCCACACACCGAGTTCGTGCCCGGGTCGGCCAACGTCGTTCTGGCCGGCTACGAGGGTGGCCTAGAAGTCTACTCGGTCACCAAGCGCGGCCTGGACCGCGTCGCCGGTCTGAAAGGACTGCGAGGAGGCGTCTACGATGCCAAAGTCTTACCGTGGTCCACTCCCGCCGGCAGCGCCGACGACTCCCCTCTCATCGCCGTCGTCGTTCACGGCCCAGTGCTGCCGCAGGCCTCGCCCGAGATCGCGATTCAAGCTGTCAACGAGAGCGTCGCCGATGACAGAGCCGACGCGCCCGGTAGTCCCCGGACGGACGGGAGCCAGAAAGGAGGTCCCTCTGGACGATTCACGCCCGCCATCGAGTTTTACCAAACCTCGGTCGAGTTGTACTCCCTTAAGACCGGCAAGCTAGTCGACGTGCTTCTTCAAGCCCCCAAAGTCCCTCTGCCGACCCCGATCACCAGCCCCATCTTCAAGGCACCGCCTCCGACCGGCGCCTTCACCATCAAGGCCGACGCCGGAAACTTGGTCGTCGCTTCGGGCACGAGCGGAGAGTGCTGGATCTACCGCGCCCTCGTGGGTTCCAACGAGAGCACCACCAGCCGCTTTGGTTGTGTTGGCAAAATCTGGACCAGCGTTCAGCAGCCTCCCAGAGGCGAGGTTGCCGAGGAAGCAGAGAGGCGCCACTCACCTGCGCCCCAGCGACCAAGCTCGCAAACTCCGATCCTGTCGCTTAACGGCAAATGGGTCGCCTATTGCCCTCCCGCGGCTTCATCCCAGATTGCCCTCCGTGCTCACGTCCCGGTACCGCTTCTGGGCAAAGCCACTGGTATCGCCTCGGCAACCTCACCCGTGCTCCCCGCGGTCACCGGGTCCGTCGACTCGCCCATGGCGGAGAGCATGGTCAACAAGATCATGCGCGAGACAACGCAGGAGCTGATCTCTGGCGCGAAATGGGTTGGCCAGCAAGGGCTTCAGGCCTGGAACTCGTACTGGAACAAGAACACGAACCAGACGCCGCCGTTGCAGTCCAGGTCGCCTCCGTTGACGTCCCAGCAGTGGGCTGGCTCGTACCCTCCACGTCACGATGCGCCTCAGTTCCCCCCGACCCACGGCACACCTGGCCAGGCGGTGACCAAGGATCCCGGCCTCGTCTCTATTCTGGACATGGACAGCTTGCCAGCTTCGGCCACTCTGCACCCGCTCATCACCTTTGCGTCCCCGCTAGGCTGCAGCTTCTTGTCCTTCTCGCCGACAGGCCTGTCTCTGTTCACGGCCAGTGGCAAGGGCGATGTACAGACGGTGTGGGATCTCATGTGCATCCAGTACACCAAATCGTCGCCTCTTCAAGTGTCGGCCGCTACCAGTGCAGTCGGCCCGAGGGTCCGCCAGGTGGCACAGTTTTCGCGGATGACGGTAGCTCGCATCGTCGACGTTGCTTGGTCGAAACCTAACGGGGAACGAATTGCAATGGTGACCGAGAGAGGAACCGTCCACCTCCTCGACATGCCGTCCAGCGCCTTCACCTGGCCACCACCTCGCCGCCGCAAGGCAACGGAGGAAAACGGCGCTCCCTCGTCGGACGCGCCCAGCTCAGCCGTTTCGATCGCTTCCAGTGCTTTTGGCGCAGCCTATTATGCCGCCAGACCCTTGATCACTAGGCCGCGCAGGAGCAGCGTGAATGCCCAGGGCCTGGCAACCGGAGGCAATTTTGTCGACTCGGCGAGTGTCGGCGGGAGGGCTATCGCTGCCAGCATTAGCCATTCCCTGGGCAAGACAGGCGTCGCCATAAACCAGCTGCGTCACACGGGGGAAAACCGCGTGTCTCTGCCGCAGAGCTCAGCGCTGCCGGCCTCGTCGTGCGTTGTGTGGATTACTGGTAGAAAGTACCACACTTTGTACGTCGTCGGCGACGGCCTCGTCCGTTCGTTCCCGTCCAAGACTCGTCGTTCGCCCGCCGCGTCCAGCAAGCAGCGCGCGCCTCGGGGACTTCGCTATCAGGACTTCAAAGCCCCCGTCCTGCCTGACGATGGCTTGTCTCCTGCAGTCCGCCAGTTTATCGACTCGGACGAACACCTGGACCTCTCCGACAGAGAGATGGATGCGGGCAAGACGCTGACTCTCGACCCGCGGGCCAGGCCGCTCCAGGTAGACCTGAGCGCGGAAGCCTCTATTCCTCAAGCCGAGATAGAGTCTAGTGCGCCATACCAGCCTTTCCACACCGACAGGCGCGTGTCTCTGTACGAATATGCAGGGCAGTCGGCGGCGGCCTGGCCGCCCTCACTGGCCGCACTTATGGCAGACACCACACTGGAGGACCATGCAACACCCAAACAGAAGAAGCGGCAGCAGCGCTCGCGTTCTCAGCACGCCCCCGTTGAGACGGACTTGTCGCAACCCTGGGCTTTTGGTCAGCCACTCAACCTCATCAAGCTCGACACAGGGCATCACTCGATCTCGGAAGATGAATTCAACATTTCGGATGATCATCGTGCGCTGCCGCTATCGTCGATGGAGAGGGTGATGCATCGTGGAGAGAATGGCGACGAGATCGTGGTGACGACGCGTCGACGACGTGGGGCGCGACACATGGAGGATGAGGATGGCTTTTTTGAGGACGATTGCGAAGTGCTCGACTTTGCCGATCAGAGAGTTTGAGAAAGAGAAACGGTCCATGAGGCGTTTGGAGCTAGATTAGACCAGGGGTCATTTGCGTGCCATTTTTGTCTACGGATGTCCCAAAGAGAGACAGGATGTGGGCTGAGGCCTGGGATCATGGGGCAGTACATGTTCTTGGCCGGTCGAGCCACTCACTCCTTCATTTGGTATGCTTCTTTTTTTGGGTGGGGGGGGAATCTTCCTGGCCTAGGGTATAAGTCCTCGAGCATAATCAGAGTAGATGGCCCTTTTCGCGAGATGAGCCGCGCGCGCCTTCTCCAATCAAACCAGCTTAGATACCCATCTTGGTGCTCTTGATGCTCTTATGCGCGCAGTTGTGACCCGTGGTGCCTCGTGGGCAATCGACATTGATGTCCCGTCATAGCAGTCTTCTGTGACAAAAGTAGATTCCGGTTTCGACAACGAGCAGCCATCTGATTATGTGACAAAGATTATCCTCTTCTCCTTGCTGTGTCTCTGTGTCTCTGTGTGTATGTGTGTTTGTTCTTGCTTTACGCCTTCTTCTTCGCGGCGGCCTTGGCCTTGGCGGCCTTCTTCCTGTTGCTCCGGATCATGACGGTGCCGAGGAAGGAGCCGACGACGGCGGAGCCGAGGAGAATGAGGATGACGGGGATGCGGATAGCCCAGACGCGGGGAGGGAAGAAGTTCTGGAGAGGGTGGCCTTCGTCGACAAAGGGCTGTGGGAGGAGGGGGGGGGGGAGTTTTTTTGTTAGTCAACCTTGCTGGACACTCGAGGAGGAGGGGAGGGGGAGGGGAGGGGGGAGGGGGTTGCTGGATGAGTGATGTTCTTACCATGAGCAGGGTCCAGATGGAGTAGTATGTGAAGATCACAGAGGCAGCCACGAGCATGGCGAAGCCGACGAGAGTTCCGCTCTGTAAGAAACGTCTGTTGTTAGCTGGATGCCGAATTCGTTCCCTCTGGCCTCTCTCTCTCTCTCTCCCTTGTTGCGCAAATGCAAGCGCAGCAGCATGTAAGGGGGGGGATGGGCGCGCGGGTTTCCCATCGGCGGCGGCTCGTCTCCAACGTACCATTGTCGATTCGATTTAAAAATTGGGTTGATTCGGTGGTTAATAAGGAGCGTGAGGAAGGGATTGGTAAAGAGGGCGCGCGCGGGTGGTGACCGTTGTGTCTGGTCTGGTGTCGAGAAATGTCGTGGGGGAAGAAGGGAGGAGGAGGTAGGAGGTCCAAGGCCAGTTAGAGAGCTGCAAGTGGCCGATCGGGAAAAATGTCGTCGCGATTTCAGGGGATGAATGGCGGCGGGCGGCGCGCCTTGGTGGACTGGACTGGGGACGGGGGACCTGTCTTGCGCTAACAAGGGAGCTGCCACGGTTGACTGAATGATTTGGTACGGCCTTTCTGGCTTCTGGGCTGGCCTGCTAGACAGACACTAATTAACAGGTCCCCTGTTCTTGGGTAGCTCCAGCCCCATGGCCCGTGCATATACCCAATTGGGGGTCGACGGGGCTTCCCAGCCACACTTGGGTTTTTAGGTAACTTCCTGCCAGAGGATTCAGTTGCGTCAAAGTAAGAGGTAGCAGCAATCTTTCTCCGAAACAGAAGTAACAAGAAATTCCAAGAGGGAGGGAAAATAAGAATCCCTCCACCCACGTCTCGAGGTCGCAAGCCCCTACCCACCATCATCATCATCATCACCACCACCACCACCACGCGATACCGAACCTCTGACAGGCGCTCTGGGGACTGACAGACTGCAAGGCACGATGGCATCGGCAGATGTTGGCTCTCCGCGCCTCGAGCGCCGAGAACGCGATGGCGATCTGGAAGGCGACCGCGACGCTGGCGACCGCCCGCACCACCGCGATAGCGAGCGCCCCCGCAACCGAGACAGCGTCAGAGACAGAGACCGCAATCGCGATCGCGATCGTGATCGCACCGACAGCTACCGGCCGGCCCGCAAAGAGCAACGCCGCCCGACGCCGCCCGTCAAGACGGAGGAGGAGAAGCAGGCCATCGCAAAGGCCGAGTACGAGAAGCTGCTGTCCATGCGGTCCGGAGGCACATACATCCCCCCCGCCCGGCTGAGGGCGCTGCAGTCCCAGATCACCGACAAGAGCTCCAAGGAGTATCAGAGGCTGATGTGGGAGGCCCTGAAGAAGAGCATCAACGGTCTGATCAACAAAGTCAACTACTCCAATATCAAGCACATCGTCCCCGAGCTATTTGGCGAGAACCTGATCAAGGGCCGCGGCCTGTTCTGTCGCTCCATCATGAAGGCACAAGCCGCCTCTCTGCCCTTCACCCCCGTCTTCGCTGCCATGGCCGCCATCGTCAACACGAAACTGCCCGCCGTCGGCGAGCTCCTTGTCAAACGCCTCATCATCTCCTTCCGCAAGGGCTTCAAACGCAGCGACAAGGCCGTCTGCGTCTCGTCCACCACCTTCCTGGCCCATCTCATCAATCACCAGGTCGCCCACGAACGCCTTGCCGGCCAGATGCTCCTCCTCCTCCTCCACAAGCCGACCGACGACAGCGTCGAGATTGCCGTCAACTTCATGCGCGAGGTTGGCCAGCATCTGCAGGACATGCAGCCCGCTATCGCCTTGGCCGTCTGGGACCAGCTGAGGAACGTGCTGCACGAGGCCGACATCGACAAGCGCGTGCAGTACATGATCGAGGTCCTCTTCCAGGTCCGGAAGGACAGCTTCAAGGACAACCCACCCATCAAGGAGGAGCTGGACTTGGTGGAAGAGGAGGACCAAATCACACACATGGTCGACCTCGACGGAGAGATCGACGTGCAGGACAGCCTCAACATCTTCAAATACGACCCGCAATGGGAGGAGCACGAGGAGGCATACAAGAAGCTGAAGGCCGAAATCCTGGGAGAGGGCAGCGACTACGACGACGATGACGAAGACGACGACGACGAAAGCGACGAAGAGGCGGAGAATGAGGAGCAGAAGGCGATGGAGATCAAGGACCAGTCCAACACCGATCTTGTCAACCTGCGACGCACCATCTACTTGACAGTCATGTCGTCCATCGACCCCGAGGAAGCCGTACACAAGCTCCTGCGAGTCAACCTCCCTGCCGGCCAGGAACCAGAACTTCCGTCAATGATTGTCGAGATCTGCTCCCAGGAGAAGACCTTCTCCAAGTTCCACGGCCTGATTGGTGAGCGCTTCGCCAAGTTGAACCGGCTGTGGACCGGCCTCTTTGAGGAGTCGTTCACCGACTACTACAGCAAGATCCATCGCTACGAGACGAACAGGCTTCGCAACATTGCGCGCTTCTTCGCGCACCTGCTCGCGAGCGACGCCATCGGCTGGCATGTTCTGTCCGTCATCCACCTGAACGAGGACGAGACGACCAGCAGTTCCAGAATCTTCATCAAGATCCTCTTCCAGGACATCTCCGAGGAGCTCGGCATGGCAAAGCTCCAGGCCCGGATGAAGGACGATATCCTGCAGCCCAGCTTCGAGGGCCTGTTCCCTCGCGACAACGCGCGAAACATCCGTTTCTCCATCAACTACTTCACCAGCATCGGCATGGGCGCTCTCACGGAGGCTTCCAGAGAGTACCTCCAGAACTTGCCCAAGCCGGCTTTGCCCGCGCCGCCAGCTGCCGATTCCGACTCGGACTCGGTGTCCAGCTACTCCTCCTACACCGGCTCGTCGTACTCTCGATCGCGGTCACGATCGCGCACGCCCCGCCGTGCCATCGACCGCAAGCATTCCGAGTCTAGATCGCCTTCTCCCCGCGGGAGAGCACGCTCCTACAGCCGGGGCCGCAGCTCTACCCGATCGCGATCCTACAGCCGCTCTGTCACACCTCCTAAAAGGGGGGTTCGCCGCGACGACTCCTACTCTGCCAGCCCACCGAGAAGGCGCGGCCGCTCAGTCAGCTATTCCAGGTCTCCCTCTCCGGCCCGAAATGGCCCGAGGGATCGCAGCCTTAGCGTGACGCCGCCGCCGCCTCGAAGGGCCGCCCGGAGAAGCAGCCCGTCCGTCAGCAGGTCTCCGTCCCCGCGAAGAGGGCGTTCCGCCTCCTACTCGGCCAGCCCCCCACCCGCCCGAGGCTCGGCCCGCGGTCGCAGCCCCAGACCAGACCCTCGCCGCGCCGCCCGGCGGAACAGTTCGTCGGTGAGCAGCGCGCCGCGGAAACGCGCCCGCTACGACAGTCGCTCGCCGAGCCGTGCGTCGTCATACGACTCGCGGTCCCGCTCTCCCGTCGACCGCCGCGGGCCCAGAGACAGAAGCCGCTCGCCTCCGCCGCCGCCGAGGGCAAGAGGTGCCCGCCGCGACGACTCGGTGTCGAGGTCGCCGAGCCCTCCTCCTGCGAGGAAGCCGCTCAAGAGGGGCTCGCCCGACGACCGAGGCAGAGATTCGAGGAGTCCCGTCGGCGTGAAGAGGAGAAGGCATAGCGACTCTCTTTCTCGTTCGCGGAGCCCGCCGCCGTCCAAGAAGGGGCGGAGGTGAAGAAAGGGGCGATGGTAGGAGGAGGAGGGAGGGGCAAGGCTGGAAGTGTGTATAATGGGGTTCGAACTAGGCACTAATCAATGCCCGCCCTGTTCAATCAGACAGGATGAATGAGGGCGGGCGGTGTTCAGATTGATATATGTATAGCTAGGTACTGAGAGACGCGGGACCGGAGACGGTGCAAAATTCCAAAGTGAACCCGCTTGGAGCGGAGGCGGCCTTTCTTTTCAATCTTTTATTATAAAGATCCCTATGCCCCCTCCCATTTTTTGTTAAACACCCCCTTTAGATGTGACAACATTCTGAATGGCTTGAGGTTCCCAAATACTTTCCCCCGGTCGAGTTGAGGCTTCTAATGGTTTTGTTGCTTTTTTTTTTGCTTGCAGAAGAAGTCTGTCTCTCCTTGGATTGTCTGCCCCCATGAACAAATGTGCACCCTCCTTAGCCTTCTAGAATACAAGTCGTACAAGCCAGCAGCGCCTCGTCAATCACCAATACTCTTCAACCCCTGCCCCGCTACAATATCTCGATAGGGTCGTCGGCTGTACCCTTACCACGGCCATCCGCATGCGACTCGGCGGTATCGGCCGGTAAGGGCCCCTCCGCAGCGGGCTTGCTCCGTCCGCCCCCCTTCGTCCTGATGGACACGCTCCACACGGAATCCTGGGACGAGCCAAGCTCCATCTCGCGAGGCACCTGCCTCCCTTGAGTCTTGGGCATTTGGTGCCGCGGCTGTGCTGTCGGGGGGTCTTCCAACTTTCTCTTCTTGCTGCCATCGTGTGGTGTCTCCCCTCTCTCATCTTCGTCGTCGTCATCGTCTAGGCTATAGGTTTTCTCTAGTCCGAGGCTGAAGAGTCTCATTTTGATATCGTTGGCGGTACGGCCCGCACTTCGACCTGTATCAAGGTCCGGCGGTCGCTTTCTCTCGAGGTCATCGGGGCTGGTCGGTGTTCCTGTTGTTATGTCGTTGGGCTTGGTCGGAAGGCCTTCCCAGCCCAGAGATATGCCATTGACTCGGTGCTCAGTTCCTGCACCACGGCTGCCATTCATCGGAGTCTTGACTTGGGAGCGTTCTTTACTCCCGCGAGCATTTTTCACGGGAGTCTGCTTTGTGTTCGACCGGATGTTGTTGTGTATTTTCTGCTGCTCTTTCAGGAGACACCGTGGTCCGCCTGTCATGTCATTCCCCGGGGTTGGTTTGAACGAGATGGAATGATCTGCGGTCCCGCCAACAGCAGCCGGAAAGAGACTATTCGCAAAGGAAGCCTTGCTGCCGCGGAACGTCTGCTGAAGTTGCGAGGCTGCGGGCGGATGGACGGGATGCAACTTGTTGGGCGGAGGCGTCTTGGGCTCTTTTCGCCAACGATGAAACTCCGTCTCGGACAATCCCCGACAGAGGATCGCATCGAGAATGTCGAATTTCGTATTCTTGATCGGCTGTCCCCCCCGGTCCATGTCACGCTGGCCCCGTCTATTGAGAAGGTGTATCCCTTCTGTGACGATGACAGCATCCTCGATACCAGGAAACACTTGGCATGGGTCGAATTCCACGCATGTCGTTGGCCCGTCCTTCCGCTTCTGCGTAATCTTCGCCACGAGATCGCGAGTTCCAAGGTCGTTTCTCAATAATCTCTGGTTGACCGTCATGGGTACGAACTGCTCCACCAACCAAATGGTGGTCATGCGCGAGAAATAGTGTGCCTGTATCCACGGAATCGAGGCAACCAAGCTCTCCGCAGTGTGCGTCCCGTACCACTCGCCCTGCAGATACGGGAGACGGTCAATAGCTGCCGCTTCGGATACGACCGGTTTTCGGCAATGCTCCAAGGCTTTGAGGTCAGGGAAGCGTCTGATGTTGGAACCCGTCTTGTTGAAAGTCAGGTTTGAGCTTGAAGTTATACCGGCTATCGCCTCCTCGAGACGCCCTCGCCAAGCAGTCGCGTCGGACTCGGTTTGAATCCGCCAGAACCCCTCGACGAGACCCCCGTTCTTGATCAGCTGTCGGGCCAAGGACTGGCCACAGCCAGTGAGGCCGGCGAGAGCGTAGTCACACCCAGTCAGCATTGCAAAGAGTGCGATGCTCTTTTTGTTGTAAAGCCCTATCCTTCGGATGTCCCTCATGTCGAACACTTGACACCGTTCTTTGAACTTTTGATTCTTACCGTCTCGCAGATCCTTGATGAGAAGGGTGCAGCCGAACATGAACGAGTCGCCGTCTTCAGACCAAACGGCATCCACGAGACCCTTCTGCTGCAGCAGTGCACACTCGGCCTCGGCTTCTCCGGGGGCTTGGTGCCACGGCACGAGGAAATGATCGAAAGTGTCTTTGAGGAGCGCGGTGGTTGCCTCGTATTGGCGGTGCCTCTTGACGCCATTCTTCCTCTCCGGTCGCCCTTCGCCATCAAACACGAATAGTAGCTGGATTCCCAGACGTATGAGCGGTAAGCTGCGCTGAAGGATGGCTTTCTCCCGAGGGTGGGAACCGGGACAGCCTGTGTATGTATTAGGTAAACGTTTTCCTTCCGTGATTTGCACCGAGCCAGATACTTCCGTCTCAACAACCACAGTGAAACTGTCACGAAGACGTGAACAAACATCTCATGGCGTGGAAGGAATATCGGGTAGCTGCAAGGGGGAAAAGACATGGGGAAGGGTTGGGTTACGGAACTCTTTTGAATCTCAGCCTCCTTAGCTTCGGTAACATTCTTGAATCTCCAATGGGCCTCGTCAACGGCTACGCGCAGGGGCCGGCCATGCTCTTTGAGGTGGTCAGCGGCCCATTGAGCCAGCGACCTCTCCTTGCCCACCTCATTGACGACATTCCAGAATCTGGAAGGGAGGGAGGGGTCAGCATGGAGATATACTGGAAGCCCGACTGCCGTGAAATTCGCCAGGTAAGACTAACTGCCTAATGCCCATTGTTTTCAAATGGAGTGCGACAGGCGGCAGCTACAAAGCATCCAGGCGAAGAGGAACAAGAGTGGTTTCGCCTACGGAAAGTGCGTGTAAGTCGCAGGCACGTGTGAGTCGACAGGAAAAAACAGGAGATCACAGACACCGTTGCAAACAGGCCAGCCAGGCTTACTTTTGAGTCGGCCCTTGAAGCAAAGACAAGCATGGATGAGGTGCCAGTCGGAAGTACAACAGTACTGATCAGAGAAGAAGGGACACGGAAGGGGATGAATGGAAAGGGATGGGAAGGGAAGGGAAGGCAACGGGAGGAAGAGGAGGGGAAGGAGGAAGGAAGGAGGGACGTGCCGACCATCACGGGGTAGTTGCGAGGCTGTGCGCGGGTTGTCGTCGACCGAACTTCGGAACATCAACCTTGGCCGGGTGGGTGGGTACCTTGTCTGTAGCAATGAAGTCTAAAAGGCTGGTTCGTACTGATGTGCAAAATGTCAGTGGGAAGAGGACATGATGGAGTATTGTGCAGGAAAAAAGAGCAAAACTGGACAGTAAAAAAGGCGTTCGTTGTCTGTTGATACAAGGCTATGTTTTACAGTACTGGCTTGATCCTGTGATCGTTCAGCCCTCGAGGCATATCAAGCCTCCCAGAAATCTTTCTATCACTAGCAATTGTCCTCCTGAACGCCATGCGAACTGTGTGCCCTCTCCTAGTAATAAATGTCGTATCTTGTATCTAGGCCCGCCGTCTTCAAGCCTTGATCCCTCTAGCATTGATCTCGCCCTTCTCTCCAATGTTTAAGCGTACGCGACAGTCAGGGCAATACCACTTAGTCGTACGCGCTGGGACTTGTGTCAAGCCGACGCACTCTAGATGGAACCACTCCTTATCGCAGTACTTTTGGGGGGGGTTTAGACGTGTCAGCATACGAGCAAACAAACGAAACGAAACGAACCCCAGGCGCTCAAGCTGGACAAAGAGTACTTACTTCATTGTCGCACGCAATCATCTCGGCAAAGCTGACCCTGTTGCAGTCACAGTACCGCGGCTCATTAGGGTCGATTAGGTTGCCCTCGTCGTCCTCCTCCAGCTCGATCTCGACCGGCTGACCCTTTTCCTTCTTCTGAGCGCGCTTCTTCTTGGGCGGCGCCTTACGCTTGCCCACTGCACTGCTGCCCCCAGAGTTCGTCTTGCTGACAATACCAGGCACGGGCTTTCTAGTCCTCTTGCTCGGCTGTCTCTGCTCTGGCGCTGGCGTGTTCCTCGCGGTACTAGCGCGACGGGGCCGCTCAGTGGCCAGCGAGGGCTGCGGCTCTTGACTCGTAGCTTTTCCTCTGGAGCTGGGGCGTCGCTGGCCTTCCGGCACCGGTGTTGTGCCTGGCGTCGCCGCACGAGAACTCGACTGCTTGATGGAAGGAGCGGCGGAAGACGATCGTGTTTGCGGTCCCTGCGACTGTGGCGTCGGAGCGGGGGTTTCCGCATGCTGCTGAGTCTTCTTTGCCATGTCGGCCCTGGTCTCTCTCCTGGACACAGGGTCGCGTACCGGGGGAAGAATCGGCGTGGTTGACTTCATTGGCGACAGTACTGGTACGTGGACCATGTCCGCTGTCAATTTCGTTCCGATGTTGGCCGGTCCTGCGCCCGTAACGGAAGCAGGTGGTCCGGCTGGACTTGTTGGAGACGACACCGGCGCGGTTGTGTTTGCCGGCTTCGCAGCTACCATCACTGCAGGATCCTGTCCGGCGATCGAAGCCGGTGCGGGTGTTGTCATCTTAGGAGTAACCGCGGTGCCGCCCGGAGTAAGGACAGGAGGCGGTATGGGAGTCTCGGTCAAGGGCTGTGAGCCGAGGTTGGCTCTTAAGTGAGGAAGCGGGACCGGAGTCTCCGTTTTGGTGCGCTTTGCAGTGGGTCGTGCCGACGGTGTCTCAACTGGCTCGGGCTTCTCGGCCTCAGCCTCCGGAACTGAGTCTCTCTTGCGTTTGCTGCCGTTTGCCTTGGGCTTAGCTTTGTGACTCGGCTTGTTTGCGGGTTTCGGCTGGTCCGCACCGTTGTTTGATACCGACGCTGACGACGGCGTTTCATGGGACATCAGAAGCCTCGCAGCTTCCCTAAACTGCCGGGCTGATTCTTCTGCCTCTTCGGCGGCTTGCTTGGCCAACGACTCCCGCTTGAGCTTCTTGGCCTCATTCAGCTTCATACCCCTGTTGCTTAGCTGGATATCGTCCGATGCGAGAGCGGCGGCGCTGATGGCGCCTTCGGGGATCTGTCTATTGCCGGTCTCGGCGTCAGGAGCTAGCGCCGGGGGCACTTGGTCGAACACTCTACCCTCGTCCTCGGCCTTCTTTTTGGCCTCCTTGTAGGCATCTATTCCGCGGCCGAGCGTCTTCAATTCTCGCAAAATCATCGTGTCGCTGGGGTTCCAAGTTGCGTTCTTCTTCATGCGTTTCCTCAACCTCGCCAGCTCCCATGGCGTCAGCTGGAGCCAGGGAGCATCGGGGCTTCCTATAACGGCGTTCTCTGGCGGAGGCAGCAGTACAACAGCAGGAACAGCCGCCGCGGCAGGATCCGCGGTCGATTTGGGGGGGCGCGCTGACGATGCGGCCTTCGGAGTCTTGGGCGGTCGAGCTTTGGGCGTCTTGACGACTTTGATTCGGGGGGCCGGCGTCGACCGGGCCGGTGTGCGTCCAAGCGACTCGTCGTCTTCCTCTTCCGAACTCTCGTCGCTGTCGTCCGAGTACGCCAAGAACTGGTCGTAGGGCGGCAGCACTTCGCCTGGGACGGTGATCCTAGGTATGTGTGGTCGGCGCATCCTTTCTCCGTCCCCGTTGCGCATCACCCTCGGCGCCCTGACAATCTGGGGAGACTTGGAAGTGGTCACGGGGCTCTTCTGTTCCTCGGCCGGATAATTTTCGAGCATCTCCTTCAGTTTCGCCAGTATTGTCTTTGCGCGATTATAGTGGCGGTCCACGTTCTCCGACATGCGGACCGCCTCGGCGTGGGCGTAGACCCTCGAGCTGACGGCATGATTGAGACCATCCGAAATGTCGGCGCGTAACTGTACAGCAGACGGGCGCTCTTCGGCTGGGATGGAGGGGAGCTTGCCCCAGGTGGAGGTAAGGTTGTGCACGTTAAGTGATGCTTCTCCGTACGTCTGGTCAAGTTTGCCGATCAGGGTCAGCGATCGCATCATATCGGAGGGCAGGTATTCGGTGAAATCGAGAAAATCGGTGACGGTTGCCTGGGCATCTGGATCGGCGCGCATCTCGAGCGATTCGACAGAGTTGCTAATGGCGCCGAGCGACTGATGGATGTCGTGTTCGACCGACGTCTTGTTTTTGGGCGACACCTCGACGTCCATGGCGTCTGCGAGATCGTCGGTGGCGGCCATGTTGACTGATGGAAAAGAAGAAAGAAAAAATTGATTTGGGGCCCCGGGAAGCGGCGTCGAGTTTGCTATGGATGCATCTGGTGTGTTGAGGTTGGGGTTGGGTGCTGGGTGTGCTGCGAGATAAGGTTGCGCATTCTTTGGGATGAAGTCGATTGTCGCGCTTGCGAGGGTAGTCGCGACCTGACGTGGTGTTCGGTCTAGCTCCAGGAGCTCCCTGGCGCTAGTGGCAGCCGCGAAGTGGCGGGGCCCCTGACATCCACTGGCAGGCCAGATACTTCTGGTCCGTGCAGGCTTTCGAGCTGGAATATATATGCTCCGGTTCCGAGCGTCCACTCTGGGAAGTTGGGCCTCACCGGACCCACCGTCTCAATCCGCAACCTGGACAATACGATGTACCTACGGATACAATATCGTGGGATTCTCCGATTGCCGACAACGAGCACTTTCTCACTGCAGTATACCAAAAGGGGATGTGTATCGATCTACTGCATCGCCTTGCAACCTAAAGGATAGCAAACTGCCTAGTTGTGGCCGGATGTTCCGGAAAGAACACATAGTCTCCGATGTCGAGTACTGTTTCTCTTTCTCTTTATGAGTTTTTGTATCCGTACACCAACGCCAATCGCCATACGCCGTTCCACACCCTCTCAACTTGCCCGACATTGCCTTACATATAGACTCATTACTACATCTCAGCCAAGCTCACAGTCCTCTTGACTATATCTTTATACTTCGTTCGCAGTCCTCGGATCGTGTGCGTCCAGGCGGCTCACCCCTTGGAAGTGACTTCGTCAAAGGCCACACGTAGGTCACCAGCCCACGCCCTCTTCGCGCATGATGATGGCGCCCCAGATTTTCTCCTCTTCCTCAACGTGATACCCTGAGCTAGGGCCCACGATCGTCAACGATCCGTACAGAGTCATCTTCTTGCATTTCCTGTCGTTGTCGTCCGTCAGTCAGCAAAATGGCACAACAGCGCGAAGCGCAAACTCCACCACCCACAAACTTACACAAACCCTTGAATAAGCGAGTTGCCATAAATTTCAAGCTCCTCTACTTCGCACGTCCCCGAAACGCTCAGCTTGCCGAAGCCCTTGATCTTTTCACTTTTGTTGATCGAGAAGGACGTGACGTGTCAGTGGCGTTTCTCAGACGGTGGGACCACAATCGCCCCCAAGACTTACCCGACAGCCATGTGCCCAATAACTTGAATGTTCCCATACGCCTTCATCTTCCCACTTAACGTCATATCCCATTAGCTTTCTGAATCATCGTCGCTTCGCACCGCGGCCGACGAAGACTAACACGGAAATGAGAAGGAAGGAGACACCCACTCGCACACTAGGCACCCGTTGACCTCGATGGCCCCGTAAGCCTCGACCCTGTCCCTCACATCGAAATCGCCATTGAACGTCGCGTTCCCGCCGGCCACCACGGAACCCGCAATTCGGAGGGGACCCTGCAGCGTCACCTCCCCTTCACTTCGTATTGACTTGCACTTCTTCACCTCCGCCGGCTCCGCCGGCTCCGCCGTCGTCGCGGCTGTTGATGTTGATGTTGCTGTTTTTGTTGCTGCCGTGCCGGAGGGTTCATCGTATTCCGTCGGCGGACTGGGGCCCGTCGCGGCGGTCGCCGACGAAGAGGTGTAGCAACTACTCGCCGTCCCAGTGGGGGATGCGTCGTACCGCTGATCGTAGGGTTCGCAGCGGGCGGGAACCTCCTTGCCCTTTCTCGATGGTTGTTTCGATTTGGCGGGCATGGTTGGGCAGTGGGACGGGTCGCAGTCCCCACAGACAGACACTCTGCAGAACTCTGCCGTAAGTCTCGTGCAGGAAATTCCCCGACAACTATGTAGAGAGATATATGGGTAAGGTAGTCTTCGGAGATAAATACATGGACTAACACGAGCCTCTCTCCGCCGGCACAGCACACACCCACCGAACCTCTTCAACCCGACCGACAAACCCTCCGCCAAAGACCAAAACGTCTCAGCCGCTCCGTCTCTCCAAACCGAGAGCCCGTACATACGCCATCATCAACGTGCAACACCCGATACGAGCTGTCCTTGTGTCCCCTCCCCCCACATTCGACTTGGGGAGACGCTGGTCTATCAATCTACTCACTGATCGTCACATCACCACCGGCAGACGCAGCCGCCTCCCAAAATGTGGCGATCAGTCCCAACCCCGGCCGCAATGTGTCCGACTGCCCAACTAGCCGCCCCTCGTCGGGGCAAACATCCTTCAGACGCGGCACCGCGGCAGATGCCGGGCTGATCGTTTGGGGGTGGTTGCAGTCGCGGTGGGCGGAAGGATAAGGATAACTGCCAGGTAGGTAGGTAGGTCAGCACGTAGGGTAGGGAGGTTCAAACGGGGGGGGGGGGGCAAGGCAGATAGATAGTTCATGCTCATGTCTCAGTTCGAGCAGTTCCCTCCACCCCAAAAAGAAGAAGAAAAAAGAAATGGGCTTGCAAACACCTTGTAGAATAACGAGAACCAAGGACAATAACCTGGAGGATGGATTTTTCGGTATCAGGCATGTTCATTAGCCCTGCGCAGATCGTCCCGATAGGGAAGGGTTGGAGTGTGGTGTGGGAGGCCGCCCCTTCCCCCGGCCCCCTCCCCGGTCCCGATGAACATCTTCAGGTGAACATCCCCTCTTGGCTTCAGCTTGACAGGTGCCTGGTATGATGTAGTGTGCATGGCATCCCTGATGTCCGAACAAAGGTGCGAGGCTCGAGCGAGCCCCCCCCCGCCTCACCCCCCGTCCCGTCCGCCTCACCCAAAGATCACATCATGGAACCAACCATTACCCACGCGAAAATGTCAGCCACGCAATTTAGAAAGGCGCTCTTGGGAGGTGAGAAGTGGCAGAAACTAAGATACACTGCCTTGCGTTGGCAGCGTTCTTAATTAAATACTGCGTCTGTGCGTAAATGTGAAATGTAATGTGGTGCCCTCTGCCCTAGGGTACAGGGGGCCTAACCTATAAGAATACCTTAATTTATGTATATTTAAGTGTCTAAATAGCTTTAATTAGATATTAATAATAATAGGATGCTATAGAAAAAGCTTAATAAACCTATAGCAGCTAGTAATATAGAGGTACTATCTCTAGTGCTACTAGCTAATAGCACCTAGGCCTATAAGGCTACCTATATAGCTACCTATATAACCTTAATTACTATAACTCTATCTTAACTGTCTACTGCTACTAGTAAGCCTTTAAGTAGTAGCTAGTTAAGAATTATTATTTAGTAGCTACTACTAAAAGCCCTAAAGCCTATCCTCTTAAAGTTAAAAGTAATAAAGAAGGCTATAAGGTAGCAAAAGCCTCTACCTTAAGGCTATAAGGATAATATTATTAATAAAGAAGTTAATAAAGAAGAAAGTAATAAGGTTAATAAAGAAGAGATTAATAAAAATAATATAGATAATAAGAATAATAATAAGGCTAGTAAAAATACTATAGCTAATAAGAATTATATACTTAGCTGCTTAGAGGCTTAATTTAAGCCTATTAAAGACCCTTTTAACTATAAAGATACTATTAACTATAAAATAGGTATATAGTTTAATAACCTTAATAATCCTTTTAATAATCCCTTTATAACTCTATTATAGGGCTTACAGCAGTATACTCTCTTATAATAATAATAAAATATAACTATACCTTTAACTCTTAAAGACTATAAGTTAAATTACTACTTCTTAATTAAGCTAAAATTCCTTAGTATAGCATTAGTGCCTATTATTTAACCTTTCTAAATTATATAGTATCTAAAGTTATTATTAGCTAGTAGTATTATATATATATAGTAAGAAAAGTAGCTTTTAAAAGAGATAAAGAACTATATTTAAAGTTAACTTTAAGGGTAATACTACTTAATAAAGAGATAGATATTAATTAAATTTAGTAAAAAGAAGGTAACTATAAAGATATTAGTTATATACTTTTATAATAACTTTAGCGCTATAGATAATAAGTAGCTAGTCTTACCTTAGGCTTTAATTAGTAACTAGCTTAAGCTAATTAGTTAATAATTCTTAGAGATATTCTTTAAGATTAAAATTACCTATACTACTAGAATAATTATATTAGCTATAAATACTTTAGTAAAGATAAGGGTAGTAGTAGTAGTAATTAAGCTAATAAGGGTAACTAAAATACTATTACAAAAGCCTTATAGTCTAACTAGTTAACCTTATAGGTAGCTACTTAGTTAGCTACTATAATTTAAGCTAAAGAAGGCTATATTTAATATAATTAATAAGATAGCTAAGTAAGCTAAGTAGAAAGAGAGGTTATTTTAGTAGCTAATAAAGTATTATTAGTATACTAATTAGATAAGCTATTATAATAGTAGTAAGAAAAGCCTAAACACTAACTAGTGCTTTATTATTAAGAAAGAGTACTTCTAACTTATAATACATAACTTTAAGTTATAGTAGGTAGTAATATTAAAGTAGTAGCTAGGTATTAATATTAATAATCCTCTACTAAGTATAGTTATAGCTTTTACCTAAAGGCACTTTATAAAAGATAGAGTAAAGGGCTAATTAAAAGGTATAGTAAAGTAGGATAAAGATAATAAGACTGCTATACGTAGGCTAGCTAGGCTTATAACTATATATCTAGTAGGTAATAATACTACTAGAAATACAGTAGTTAACCTATCCTTTAGTAGCTAAGGAGAGCTAGGCTATTTAAGATAGCCTTAATATCTCTAGTCCCCTTCTCCTTAGTAGTACCTAATTAATATAGGGCTACTTAGGCTACTGCTACTACTACTACTACTACTATAGATACCTTTAAGATTAAAGGGGACTATTAATATAATACTATTATTATTACTACTATAATATAAAGAGAAGTTACTATTAAGTAGGTAGGTTAAGATAAATAATTTTATTAAGTAGTTTATTAATAGAGAAGGTAACTAATAGGTAAGTAAAGGTAGTACTATTAATACCTTTAAGTAGCTTAGATTAGTTAGGTTAAGCCTTATAGCTTTATAGTTATTACTAATAACTTACTTCTCTAACCTAGGTATACTAGTTAGCCTAATTAAAATAATAAGGTAGTTAATTAAGGATTTTATTAATATATAAGGCCTTTATAAGCAGTTATAGAGATTATTAATTTTAACTAATATACCTTTATAACTAAGTAAAACTTCATATATTAGTAGCCTAAGCTATAAAGAGGATAAAATTAGTAAAGGAGTTTAAATTAATAAAGGAGCCTAAGTTAATAAGGTAGCTAAAGGGGCCTAAGTTAATAAAGCAGCTAAATAAGCCTAAGTTAATAAAGGGACTATTTACAGTTAGCTAGTTAAAAACAGGAGATTTAGTAAGTATATATACCCTTAATTAATAACCTACTAATTAACTAGCCTTTATAGACTTATTACTTATATCCTTACCTCTAAGGCTAACCCTAATCTTATTACTATATCTCTAACTAAGTTAAATTTAATCCTATTAATTAAGCCTAGCTCTCTAACTAAGTTAATACCTTCTAAATACCCTATATAATTAATACTTTAATTAGACTAATAATATTAATAAAGATAAAGATAATAACCTACTAGGTATAGAGGTAGCTAATCTAATCTATATTAAGGATAATACTTTATTAATGTAGTTACTAAGTATAGATAATTTAGGTAGTAACTTATAAAGAGATAGAAAATAATAAGGGGATTAGAGAGGCTAGTAGGCTATATTTTACTTTATTAGAGGGCCTATAAGACTATTTTTAATATATTATTTTTATTACTTTTAATACATTATTTTTATTAATTATCTTAACTATAGCCTATTTTAATAATAGTAAAAGCTCTACCTTAAAGGTAGTCTTAATACTACCCTAGCTAAAATATACTTCTATATCCTATATAATAATAAGGTTATTAAGTATCCCTTCTATTACTTTAAAGTTAATAAAGGAGTACTAAAAGTATCCCTCTATTTACTTTATCCTTTATCTAACCTTAGCTATATAGTCTACTAAGAGGTCTTTAAAGTCTTACTTATTAGCCTTATCTTAATTCTATAATAGATACTACTATTAGAATAACCTTTTAAGATTACTAAAAAACTCTTTAATTAGATTAAAGTTTAGTAAGTATATAAAAAGGAATTTAAGAATAATACTAGCAGTATTATAGGCTTCTTTAATATCTTTTTACTTATAGAAGCTTATATTATCTATAATAATAACTAACTTTAGTATAGGAAAAGCAGTATACTTAAGTAATAGTCCCTATATTAACTATATAAAAAAGCTATTACTATTTATTATCCCTAAGTATATTATAATACTAATAATACTATTAAGGGTAAGGGCTAGTAAGATTTAATAATATTATCCCTACTTAAGGATAGTCTTTTAATAGGCTTTAAGATCTTTTAGCACCTAACTTATCCTTTATAAGCTAGTATACTAATTAATACTAGACTTATTAATAAATATAAGCTAGTATAGGTTAAACTATTATATATAATATAACTAGGTATACTAAAGATCCTTATCTTACTAAGTAGTAATTAGATAGATCTTTTTTAATAATTAGCTAACTACTTTAAGTTACCTACTAAGATTTAACTTATAGAGAGTTATACTAAACTACTTAAATAGGAAATTATTTATCTTATTAAGAGTAAAGTTATTATAATATACTAAAAGCTCTAATTATTATACCTAGAAAGTATGTATAGTAATACCTAACTGCTAGTAGGTATAGGCTTACCTACCTATAGAGTATATAGTCTCTGTTAGTTTGTTGGCTAGACCTTTTGGAGATAACAGGTGGTTATTGGGGTTAAGCGGTGGGCTGGGAGCTGCCCCACTTTTGGGCAGCCTATTTCCCCTGCGCCTGCCGCGCAACCCCTGCTGGTTATTTCCTTCCTCTTTATAGCCTAGTTACTACTAAGAAGAACTGTTTGTTTAAGCAAAACCTGCCTGCGAATAGCTTTACTGTGACCTTTCCTATCTAAACCTGTGTAGTGATTCTAACACTAATTAGTGATAGCTATTATAGTTATTGTAGATTCGTTAGGATAAAAATCACCTTAATAGAAGAGGCTTTGCGGCAAGAGTTTTGCCTCCCTAAGAAGTGCTAACTAATAACAATCTAGTAAGAGTTTTTGCCTCCCTGGAAAGTTAATACGTCTACTACGCTGTTGTTAATACCTTTAAGATTAAGACTTTATAGGTATAGGGCTTTAGTTACTACCCTATTAATATATAGGTATAGGGCTTCTTATAGAGTTACTACCCTGTAATAAGACAATCTTATACTAGCAATACTATTATTACAATAACTCCTATTTTAACTACTTAACTAACAGTTAAGATAACCTTACTTTCTTACTTTCCTTTAACCTAATAGAAAGAACCTTTTAAACCCTTCCTCTATCCCTTTCTTATTTTTCCCCTTTACGTGAGATTCTAACCTCTTTACCTTTATTAGAATTTCCTTATAGTTAATAACTGAATTTTTCCTCCTTTATAATAACAACAAGATTTTAGTTTACTTAGTTTACTTAGTTTACTTTACCTTTTTTAACTAACGTGAAAACTCTATACTACTTTCTTCTTTATTATAACTTACTCTCTAGTACCTTTATTTTCCTCTCTTTTTCCTTACTTTACTTTTTACCTTTTCCCTACTTACCTGTTTTACCCCTTTCCTTTATTCTTACTCTATATCCCCTTATCTTGTTACTATTATAAGCAGTAATAGTGAAGGCTTGTCTTAAGAGCCTTTGTGGCCTCTAGAGCCTGCGCAGTCTTAAGGGTATTTATAACCTTAGCCTTAAGCCTACAGGCCCTCTTAAAGTATCCCTAGAAGCTTTTTACTGTAACCCTTCTAATAACAATATACGCCTTTTGTCTTACCTTTTTTACCCCTTAAGCAGTTAACTGAGGAGGCTGTTAACATTAGTAGATCTAGTAGCGCACCTAACAGTAGGTCTAGCAGCAGCTAGGAGGTTAGCCCTAACGGGACTATCTAAATACCCTCTAAATTTAATAACTTTGTTAACCCTAGTAGATAGCAGGATTCCTATATTACGCCTGAGAAGGCAACCTCTAGTTAGGTTAACACCTATATTATTAGGTATATATCTAAATAGAGTATTAGATGCCTTTGCGGCTGTCTGTTATAGAAGGAGGTTATTAATAACTTTAAGGGATAGACTGCTAATACCTTTGCTATAGCCTATTACAAGGTCTTAAGGGTAATAAGAGTCTAGCTTATAAGCAGTAGAGTTCTTATAGGCTCTAGCAGAAACGTCCTTTTAGCAGAAGCTGCTGTAGATATTATTATAAGGAAGAGGTTCTAGCAATAGACTAAGGATAAGTTTAACTATACCTTTAAGACTAATATAGCCTTTACTGTTAACTATACCTATAATAACTTTATTAATAATCTTATAGCTAAGCAGCCTATAGGTATAGATATACTATAAGAATTCTATTAAAGATAATAATAATAGGTAGGGTTATAAGTTAGAACTCTAACGTTAGCCTAGTTAGCTATTATAGCCTAGTTAAACCTCTTATCCCTAGCCCTTTCTCTAGCCCTTTCCTATAAGGGTATTATAAACCTATATACCTAGCCTAACTAGGGTAATCCTCTAATTACACCTAAAACATAGCTTCCTCTAACTCCTGTAGTGAAGGTAAATACCTTTAAGAAAACTAGCCCCTTACCCTAGCCTAATTAATAGGCTGCCCCTTAACTAACTCTATAAGTTACTCCTACCCTCTCTTAATCTCCCTTGCCTAGCGGCTTTGTTTAACCTCCTCTACTTAGTAACTACATTATTAGAACCTAGGCCTGCGAGAGCCTACGCCCTACCCTTTATCCTAATTACTAATATTATTAACCTAATTAATAGACCTATAGATACCCTCTTAGGCAGGACTATTATAAACCTACCCCTTTATCTAGCCCTTTACTAAAGCAATTAGCTAACCTTACTAAGACCTACTTAAACCCTAAGCTAAAATATACTAGTAAGAGGTATAATATCCTTAACGTTAAGGTTATAATCTTTTGTAAGAATTGTAGTAACCTAGGTATTAAGGGTAGGGATAATTACTTAGCTATTACCTTCCCTACTGCGCTTAAGGGTAAGGTATCTAACTTTTACTATTAATAGCTCTATAGCTAAGGTCTCTACCTATTTAGTTACTTTATAACTACCCTATGCAAGCAATTTAAAACAGCTAAAGTTATTAAGGGCTACTACACTAAGTAGCATAATACTGACTTCTAATAGATTATAGCTTCCCCTAACAGCAAGGGAAAGTCTAACGTTAAGATCCTTAAGATTATAATTTCCTGTCTTTACGTCCTTAGAAGAGCCCTTCTGTAGACCTATTAAGATAATAACTTTATAAGGCTTTAGATTATTTATACCTGCTGTGGGATGCGTGAGGCTAGGCTCTGCCTTTACAATCCTTCTAAGAGCCTTAAGGGACTGTGTGCCTAGCTTTATGCCTCTTTCTCTACTATAGAGGATAAGACTGTAGGGAGGCAGCAGTACCTTACTGAGGGCAGTTACCCTTAGAATTATCCTTAGTATTATTATTATAACTATAAACCTTACCCTTAACACTTTACTAATTAAACTTATTAAGGTAGCAGTAAGGATACCTGCTATAGTAATAAGGGCTACTCTTCTAGTTAGAAGTCTAATTAACCTACCCCTATAGATTGTAAGTGCTTTATTTGTTATAAGTATAGTTATTACTTAACAAATTATTTACGTAAAGACTAGTAATATACTTATAATAAGTATAGGGCTAAGAAGGCTAATAGAGAAAAGGATAAAATTAGCAGCTTAGCTTACTATACCTTCCTTATAAACTTTAAAGGGACTGCTAATAGCAGTAATAATAAAGAGCCTGCTCCTAATACCCCTAACAATGCTATTAATAACCTCCCTCCTATAACCTTTAATATAAGCTTATCCTTCTTTAGCTAGAAGGAATTTAATAGTAAGGCTATTGCTAGCTAGTTAGCTAATTAATCCTTTGCCTATTACCTAACTAAGGCTAACTATAATATCAAATAGTATACTTATCTAATTAACCCTTTAATAATCCCCCCTCTTTTATTAATATTTACGCTTAATTAAACCTTATAATACTGCTTAGACGTCTTCTAAGGTATCCTCCTAGATATAGGGGTAGCTAGTCACTTAACTGCTAGCTACCCTTAAGTTCTAGCCCTCTAGTGTATTTAACATACACCTATTAACACTAAGGCCTAAAAGGTCTCTATAAGATTTAGCAATAGCCCTCCTATTAAGTCCTTAGGCATTATTACAGCTAAGACCCCCTTAGGCCCTATTAACTTTTATGTTATCCCTTCTAATACCCCCTTCCTGCTCTGCTTATATAATATAGATTGCCTTAAGATATAATTTAAGAGCCTTAATAACGTTATCTATAAGGGTAATGTTACTATACCTACTATCTAGAAGTAGGGTTACCTATAGATACTCTTAGAACCTTCTGAGAAAGTTATAGCTATAGGTAACTTTATAACTAATATAGAGCTCTAGCGCCTTTACTGCTACTTTAGTTATCCCTCTGTCTATTAACTTTATAAGCTTCTCTATAAGGTAGGTAAAGACGTCTATATTAACACTATCTAGAAGCTTACTAAGTACTGTAAGCACTACTAGCTCTACAGTTAGAGTCCTTATTACTTCTAATTTACTATTAAGGATATAGAGGACCTTTTATTTAACTATAAGATTATTGTTAATATAATGTATCTTAATAGAAATAAGCCTATGCTATATATTATAGACTCTGCTACTGTATTTAATGCTACCTGTTTCCTTAGGGATATAACAGCTAAGTCTATATAGGAAGTATTATAGCTTTACTAGATTAATATATATTAGGGACTGCCTAACTAGATTGTAGCTAATGCTAGCTAGAACTTTGCCTCTGCTAACTTTAAGGCTAAAGCTAAGGCTATATCTATCTATATTAAGATTATCCCTATAGAAGCTTACTATAGCATTAGGAAGGTTAAAAGATACTATACCTTAGTACGCAGAGCGTATGAAATTATCTAATAGGAATGCCCTGCCTTTCTGCAAGAATCTACCCTCTAAGGAGCTGTTAAGTCTGTTAATAACACTGCTAGACCTAATAGCCTTATTCCTACCCTCCTTGTCTTTAGCGCCTACCCCTAAATAACAGATGCTTTACTGCCCTCTCTAGACATTACATAGCATGCTAAGGCTATTTAGAAGGCTACTAATGCAGTTAGGAAACTCTATGCATTACGCTAGGTTAATAATACGCTTACTACATGTAATAGGCCTAATATAGCAGCTATAAAGAAGCTTGCCCTTAGTGTAGATATATATATCTAGTGTGAAAAAGATAGTTAGATAGGCCCCTTTTAGCTTATTAACGTTAATAGTGAGGATTGCGTTGTTAATATTAATAGTCTGCAGACCTTTTAGTCTACTGTTATTAAGCCCTTTTACTGTTATAACAACATTAAAGACAATAATAACCTCTAGGCTATGCCTACTACTAAGGAAGATCTTTAAGGGATTATAAGATCTACAGTAGTTATTAAGATCCCTTAAGCATCTAGTAACCTCTTAGGATCTAGCGTATCTAGCAGCCCTTTAGTATCTAGCAACCTCTTAGTATCTAGCAATCCTACCTATATCTACTTATTAGATAGAGATAACGTTGTTTTCCTCTTAGAGAAAGAGAACTCTAATTAACTGCTTACTAAGAAGCTTCACGCTAAGGGTATTATTATAGTACCTAGCGCCCCTTTTAAGGCCTTAACTGCAAAAGAGGTTACTGCCCTAATTGAATAGGGGGTATTTACCTTTATCCTATATAATAAGAATAAGCATAAGGGTATCTAAATCTTTAAGTCTTGTATTATTAATAAGATTAAGGATAAAGTAACTAGTGCCCTATATAAGAAATTATAGCTAGTTATCTAGGGTTATGCTAATAATAGTAAGATAGTAATCCTAATGTAATTACTAACTATTTAACAATTAAGCTAGTGTCTTATTCTTGCTGTTACCCCCTTGCTACTAGCTATTAGATTTATAATATAGCTAAGGGATATTACTTAAGCCTATACTTAGTTAGCCTTATACCTTAACTAAACAATCCTAGCATAGCTTCTAGTTTAACTCTATAATTAATACCCTAAGGGAACTATTATAGAAGTAATAAAACCCCTGTATAGTATTGCTAAAGCTAGTATATATTAGTAGGTTACTTACTACTAGTATTATAAGATCTAGCTTCTTATAGAAACTACTATATATAATCTATGCCTCCTTATGATATCCTAGCAAAGCCCTAACTTTACTATTATAGGTATACAGACTAATAATATAATTAGCCTCTTAGATGCATCCTTTAGTAAGCTAGAAGACTCTAAGCTAGAGGAGGCTGCCCTACTAGCTAAGCTAAAGATCTACCTATTATTAGAGATACCCTTAATGTTTAACAGCAGTATTATAAGTATAGTAAACAATAGATTAATTGTCCTTACGTAGAAGGGATAAGGGAAGAAGATTAAGCTTGTAGATTACATGTTAATAATAGCTACCTACAACTACATAACCTAGCGTGCGAGAGGAGTATACATTACGTTAGTGTGCTAGCTAGAGGCTGCTTTTAACCTTGCTACTGCAGCTTAACACTAGAATCTAGGGCTAAAGGAGATTAACGTATTAAACTAATGTCTTAAGTAGCAGTAGAAATCCCTAGATTAAGGGCTCTATTACATCCTGCTTAATATATCTACCCTTAAGGTCTTTGTCTTTATAGATAGGTCTTTTGTAAATAATGCAGACCTTTCCTCCTAGATTAGCTTTGTTATCCTGTTAGCTAATAAGATCCTTAATGAGGTCTATAATACCTTTATACTTACTAGAAATATAGTTTATTATAGTTCTACTAAGTTAAAGTAAGTTACCTAGAGTGTGCTAGCCTCTAAGGTCTACAGAATAGTTATAGGTGTAGATATAGCAGTAGCTATTGCTACTACTATAAAGATGTTTACAGACTAGCTAGGAATACCCTTACCCTCTACTATAGTCTGTATAGACTTATATTCCTTATATAAGTGCTTTATAAAGCTTAGCACTACCTAGGAGAAGCGACTTATAATTAACATTATAGCGCTCTGCTAATTATACAAGAGATATGAATTAACTGAGGTATAATGGATTAACAGCAGAGATAACCTAGTAGATGCGATAATAAAGAGCACCCCTAACGCAGCACTAGAGAAGCTAGTTAATAATAATTCCCTTACAGTCTGAATAGAGGGATAGGTTAGTTAAACCTAACCCCCCTATCTAAACCTTTCTACTAAGTCCTTACCCTAAGCGTAAGATAAAGTCCTCCCTTATACCTAACTTAAGAAGAGCCTTAAGGCTGCAGTTAAGTAAGGATATAAGGGATAGATAGGAGGGATATTGTGAGGGAATATAGAGTTAACAGGAGGGATAGATAAGCAGTAGAAAATTGTTAGATAAGTAGATATACCTCTAAAGCTTTAGCTAAAGAGAAACGTATATGATTATAATGTTGTAAGCCTGCCCTATCCCTTACTAGTAACTGTATAGCCTAAGGACTTAGTATACGCAGAGGAAATAGGGGAACTAGGGGAATTAGGGATTACGTAGGTTTATTATAGCCCCACAAAAGTATTGTATTTCTGCTTTTATTGCGTTTTTAGAGGATTTAGGCTAAGCTAACAAACCTAGCCTCTCACAACAAAAAGAGAGTGTATCTAGTGTTAGTTTGTTAGCTAGACCTTTTAGAGATAATAGGTAGTTATTAGGGTTAAGCGGTAGGCTAGGAGCTGCCCTACTTTTAGGCAGCCTATTTCCCCTGCGCCTGCCGCGCAACCCCTGCTGGTTATTTCCTTCCTCTTTATAGCCTAGTCACCACTAAGAAGAACCGTTTGTTTGAGCAAAACCTGCCTGCGAATAGCTTCACTGTGACCTTTCCTATCCGAACCTGTGTAGTGATTCCAACAGTCTCCTATAGTGTAAACCTTCTCCTAGAAGGTTTAACTATAAAGAGATATACTTAATTACACCTATCTTTATACTTACTTTTACTTTTGCTTTTTGCCTTTACTTTACTTTACTTATATCCTACTTCCTTATACCTATCCTAGGTATAAGTTAGCAGCCTACCTACTAGCCTTTAGCTAGCTTACTATAAAGCTACTCTCTATAGCCTATATTACCTATAATCCTATAATAGGCTTATAGGAGGACTATATTACTAATAGCTTATAAAGTTACTAGATCTCTAGCTTTATCTAACTATACCTTATAATAAGGTATCTCTTTACCTACCCTATTATAAGGTATTAATAATACTACCATCTTATAGTTTAGATAAAGTACTTTATCTAGGCTGCTACCTCCTTATTTATTTTCTCTATTAACGTTAATATCTATACTATTTTCCTCTAATTATCCTTATCTAGTGTTAGCACAATTATTTATTATCTATATTTAATTAATTAATCTAGTATTTAGCCTAGTATTTAGTTTAATTAGCAGTAGAGGGAGATAATAAGGATAAAGATATTATAAGTATTATAAGTATCTTAAGCCCTATTAGTTAAATTAAGATAGTAATTTTAAGCAGCTTCTTAGTACTTACCTATAAGTATAATAAATTTAGTCTTACTAGTTAAGATAGTAATTTTAAGTAGCTTTTTAGTGCTAGTAGGTAGCTTATATAGGGTCTAAATAGCTTTACTTTAGGCAGCTAGTAATAGTAATAGTAACAGTAATAGTAACATTAGTTACAGTATTTTAATATTAATAGGTCTATAATTTATAATTTCCCTAGTAAAAAAGTAGTTAGATTAGACAGGCAAGCATTTCACATTTACACATAGACACAGTATTTAATTAAGAACGCTGCCAACGCAAGGCAGTGTAAAGGCAAAACCCTTTGCTTCCTTAGTTAACCACCGAACCCACCCCCACCCTTCATCAGCCTTACCAGCCCATGTCGGCTAACCTGACCAACCGCTCACCAGATGCCACCGCCACCACCTTCCTCTTGAAAAGAAATCGAACACGGGAGGGGGGCAGGGGGAGGGGGGGGGATGGACAGGACAATCTTGACGCTAGCGTCATGCACGTGCTGCGTTTTATTGCCTAGGCGAGGCTGATTCGGGAGGGTGCAGGCTCGTCGATCCGGATTGAATTGAGCGAAAGTGACGTGATGGGTTCATAAGATGGCAAGCAAGGTCGGACAAAGGTCGATCGAACGTACTCTCGGCAAACTCCATTTGGTGGTGGACTGGCTTCGTACATACACGGGTTTCCGAAGCACGAACCGATGGCTCTCAACAGTGATAGAACGAGAGAACACACTACTCAAACATAGAAAACAGACGAAAAGAGAAGAAAAGAAGGGGAAAAAATAAAGAAAACATATGGTATACATCAGCTTGCTGGCTGACTGGGCGAGGCAGGCTGTAACAGCCTTTGTTGTCCACCTTCGCCCCCTCTCGATCCAAGCAAAGAGCCTCGCCTATATCCAAGGATTCGAGACCTCCCCCATAGCACCGCCCGTGGCCCACGAAATGCCCCGCAAACTCCCCTTCACGTATTGTACGCAATCTGCATACCCCCCTCGCTCAGGTGGCAGTTTTCCCGGTTACGATGCAATGCAAGGCAAGCGCCTCTCTCACGCATCTCCGCCGCCGACGAAACCAAGGCCGACGCCTGTCAAGAAGGCGGCGCCGACCCAGGCGCCGGCATACAAAAACGCGCCGTATGACTCGATGCCGTTGATGGTCATGAATGTCTGCAGGTACGTGTTGACGCCCGTGACGAGCATAGCCACAGCCGTCCGCAGAATGACGACCTTTTCCCGTGTCGTGTAGCCCCAGATGTTCCACGCCAGAGTCTCGCCCAGAGTGGCTGTGGCCGGGTCGAACTCGGCCAGCTTCTCGTCCTCATCAGTCTCGCCAGTTGCGACAAACGGCGTGAAGATGAAGGATCTCGCGGCGATGCCGAACGCAATCGTCACAGGAAGAGTGGCCAAAAAGTTGGTGGTGTAGGCAGGCGCGAGGCTAGGCAGCCCTTCGAAGTAGAGCACGAGCGTCGTGGGCAGGTACGTCTTGTAGGCGGTGAACAATGTGAGGCTGTAGATGGCCGCCGCCAGGATAGTAGTGTAGATCTGGATCGGGATGTCGGTGATAATCTCGCGGTTGGCGACGTTCTTAGCGCCGGCGTGCGCGCCCGACAAGGGTCTCAGAAGTTGGAAAGGAACAAAAGTAGACAGCATCTCAATGCTCAGGGCCGAGACGGCCGTCGCGGGGCTGATGTTGTAAAAAGTGGCAATGAGATAGACCTAGACGCAGGCTTCGTGTCAGTAGAGCCAAAGTTGTGCGACACCAGAGACGCCGTTTTTATCATCATGCACTGTCAGAGCAGAACGTACCGGAGGGCCATGCGCGAGCAAGTTGAGCGCAGCGAGGTCGTAGCTATCAAAGTTGCCGAACCAGCCCAGTGCGAGCTCGAATCTATCCGACGCCGGACTCGTCAGTAAACCTATACGCCGGGAGGGATCTTTGGAATAGCGACTCACATGCGCCATCCGGCCAAGGTCGCGACGTCGCTCCAGGTATCCAAGCTCTTGGAGATGCCTGCCACCTCTCCGCGACTCCACTCGCTCAAAAAGCTGTAGCACAAGCTGGAGATGCTAAAGCTCAGTATCGTCACGAGAGGGAACTGCAAGACGGTCGGCAGGTGCGAGCGCTGTCGCCGCGAGTGCTGGTGGTTGCGATCCCTCTCGCTGATCTGCGCGGCTTCCGACTCCTTTGCCTCTGCGTTCGCCGCCGCCGCCACCTCAGCCGCGTCGTTGACGGTGCCCAGCGCCTCGACCGTGCCGTCCGGCGCCGTCTCGAGGGATTCAAGATGGCTCGCGATGGGCTCAATAGCGCGCGACGTGGTCTCGTCGATGTGGGGTTCCTCGACGGCCCGCGCGGCCTCGCCTCTGCGTCGAAGAGTTGGCATCTTGGGGGTCCGCTTGCGTGTGTTGTGAGAGATGAATTGGTGAAGCAATGTGTCTGTGTTCTTGTTGATTGACGAGAGGGGGGCGTGTGGGTGCAGCGGTCGAGTAAGTACAGATACAGATGCGCACGACCTGAAGAGGAGAATGGATCCAGGGTGGAAAGAAACACGAGCCGCGGGTGCGGTTTGCGATATGCGGTTTGCGATATGCGAGTAGGTCAAGAGAAGGGCAGGACGAAAAGAGAAGAGAAGAAGTGAGACCTTTGCGTTTCCCACCTGCAGGCTGCAGGCGCTTCTGTGGTCTACCTACGTAGGTGGTAGGTACTCCGTATGATGTTGCGCAGTGGATAAGGAGGAAAGATGTTGAAAGTGATGGGGATTAAGGTTGTGCGTTAATTGTGTGTATATTAAGTGTGTTGTGTGTGTAACTATTACGGCGCGGCTGGGCTGCTTAGTAAGCCTTTTAGAACCCCTTTCTTAGGTGCCTAAGGCTACTAGAAAAGCCTATTACCTAGGTCTAAGCCTGTGATAATTACTCCTATATTTACCTAAGCAGTTAAGCTACACTAGACTAAATATAACTAACCTTTAGGTGCCTCTATAGCACCCTTTAGGTATAGTACCCTCTATATATATACCTTAATTTTAATATACCTCTTTAGAGAAGGGCTTCTTACTAGCCCTTATAACCTATTATTATAATAGGTAAAGTACCTATACACTATAAATATCCTTTCCTACCCTTATAAGTGTATCTAGAGTACTTAGGTATGTAAGAGATTATAAGTCTCCTCTATAGCCTATATATTATCCTTTACTATTAGCGCTTCTAGGTATACTTTATCCTTAGTAAGCTCCTTCTTATAGTTATACTTAAGAACCTCCTTCTTATTAGTTATATTAAGCTACTAAAGGAAAGTCTTATATTTTAGGCTATTAAGAGCCTTTATAAGACTATCTACTATAAGCTTAGCTAATAGGGTATATAAGACATTAATATATCCCTTAGTAACTTCTTAATGTAGCTAGTAAGTATAAATATTAATATAGTATAGCTTTATTTAGAGCTTTAAGAGCTCTTTTATTACTAGGCTAACTATTTAGATATTATTATACTTAATCCTTATTCTTAAGAGCTACTAGGGTATATCTATAGTATATATTACTATATATACCTTTCTAAAAGGTAATTAGACTTAAAGTTATATAATTAATTAACTTATAAAAATAGCTTCCTTAGTAGCTTATAAAAAGGCTAGGAGCTTAGCCTTAGTAGTTAAAGTAGTAATAGTATTCTACTTATTAGTATACTAAGTAACTATACCTCTAAAAAGCTTTATTATAAAAGCTTATAAGCTTTTCTAATTAACTAAGTTATCTATAAAGCTTACATTAAATACTACCTTAAGTATATTATCTATACTACTAAGCTTAACGCTATAGTAAAAGTAGAGGTATTATATTTTATAAAGGTATTATAATATATAGTCTACTGCTTTCTAGTAGGTATTACTTAGGTTTTAATTAAATCTTATAAGCTTACTAGCTATAAAAGTAATATCTAGATATATTATTATAGTAGTATAAAAGATTATACTAACTTTCTATTAGTATAGGGTTATATTACCTAGGTATATATTTCCTATACATAAGAGTAGCTTAGCTTTTGCTATAGGTATATACTTATAGGCTTTATCTTCTAATAAGTCTATATATATAGGAAGTAGCTTTATAGCCTTCTTTATGTATATAGCCTATAAAAGCTAAAGGTAGTATGTTTTCTAATTATATAAAATCTTAAGGCTTAAGAACTATTAGAGCTTCTAGCTACCTTTAAGGTAGTATTTTACTTAAAGGGAGCTTATCTTATATATTACTATAGGCTTATAGTAATCTAGAAATACTAGTATATAGTTATTAATATAGAAGAAGAAGGTTACCTTATCCTTTTACTAATAGTAATCCTCTCCTATAATATATTTAAATCCTTATTTAATTAGGCTTTTCTTAAAGTGCTTTTACTAGAGTAGGGGTAATTAGTGTTACCTATAGAAGGCTTTCTATAAGGGTATAATTATACCTTTCTTATAGTAGCTTAGGGGAAGCTCTATATAAATCTCCTTACTAATATTAGTATAGATAAAAGTATTTACTATATTATATTAGAGTAGTTTTAAATTAAACTAAGTAGCTAAGGCTATTAGTATATAGAATAATATACCTACTAGTATTATAGTATATATATCTTATATATTTTTTACTTATTAGTTACTATATATTATAAGCCTTAACTTTATCTTTATAAGGTATCTATATTTATTAAGCTTATAAGTATATACCTAAATATATCTAAGAATCTAATTGTTGTTAGTAGAGCGCTTAGAAACCTCCCTCTATAACTTTAATGTCTTATAGCTATAGAGGTAGCTTTATTTAGCCTCTAAGAATTTATTTCTAAAGGGGTAATTTACTAGCTAACTATATAATATTAGAAGGGAAGGTAATTACTTCTAGTAGGTACCTATAGTGCTATATACTCTATAAGCTTATTTCTAGCCTACTCCCCCTTAACCTAGATTAGGCTATATATTAGCCTTATTTAAGCCTTAGCTTAAGTATACTTTTAGATCTAATAGTTATATATACTATAGATCTATACTTACCTATAGAAATAGGTAATTAGTCTATGCTATTAAGGTATAAATACTATCTAGTTATTCTTACTTAGCCTTAGGTTTTTAGTATATGTAGCCTATAAGAAATGCAGCCTTAAAAGACTCTTAGAGTAGCCTTTATATAGGAATTAGAGTCTTAAGGTCTTTAAGTAGTTAAAATTATTCTTACCTCTTTACATTTAGTATAGCTATAAGTATAGTAAAGAAGGTTACTTTTAGTAGTAGTATTACTAGTAGTATTATTAAGGTAAATTATACTTTAGTATATAAGGGTAGGTCTTTATAGCTATAGAGGTTAGTAAGTACGCTTACTAGGCCTTTACACCTATAGGCTATTATTACTCTATACCTATAAAGGGCTAGGCCTACTACCCTTTAAGGTTTATAGTTATAAAGAGCTAGGTTCTCTACCCCTTTAGTATGCTTAGTATACTTTTTAATCTTATCTACTTCTTTATCTACTATATACATAAAGTTATATTTATCTTCTTTTTAGTATATAAGACACTTAATTATAGTAGCTATTTCCTATAAGGTAGATTTATATATATTATTAGCTAGTTTTATAATATTACTATTAAAAGTAATCTTCTTATTAAAAATAATATCTTATATAGTAAAGACCTTACTATATATTAGACTCTATATATAATAGGAGTTACTAGAGGTATAGCCTATAAGAAAACTAATCTAGGCTTATAAGGCTAGGTGCTAATATTAATTCCTATATAGTTAGGTATCTACTGTAAGTATATATACTTTATAACTATATATATATAAGTAAGAGAGGTCTAGGTATATATAAAGCGCCTTATTATCTCCCTAGAAATATTTATACTATAGTTAGTATAGGGTTTTCTAGCCTTAAGAGGCTTATAGTATATAGTTATAAAGGTAGGTAGACACTATATATACTTCTAGCTAGAGGATATCTAAGAGGTATACGTTAATTACTATACTATATACCCTTTATTTAATAATTATAGTAATACGCTTAGCAGCCTTATTCTAGGCTTATATATTTAGTATGCTAGCCTTAAGTTAAATCCTATATACTTTACGTATAGTAATAATATTAGGGTAGTATATAAGCTTATTATTAGTTTCTATACTTTTAACCTAGTAGTTATAATAGACTTCTAATAAGGTTAGGAAGTCTATAAGTATAGTTAGTAGTACCTTAGTAGTTCTTTAGTGTAGGTAAAAGTCTTATATATAACTTATACTATAGTTAGAAATTACTATATAAGATATATACCTTATATAACTAACTTTAAGATTATAAAAATTAACTGTAAATTAGTTACTTAGTTTAGCTAGAGAAGCTAATTCTTATAGGGCTTGTCTAGGAAAGCAGTAGGCTTTTAACTTTATATAGGCCTTATAGTTAATTAAGTGTATAGGTAGCCCCTTAGTACCCTTAAAATATACTCTATAAGCTACATTTATAATATACTTAAGTGTCTTAAGGCTTAGGTACTTAAGTCTCTATTACTAAGTTATAAGGTTGCTTATAATAGGCTTCCTATATATAGCTATTATATATTAATTTCTCCTGCGCAGTAGGGGTGCTTTATCTATACTTATAGTAGGAAGCAGTACTATTATAGCTAAGGTAGCTTCCTCTTTAAAAGGCCTATAGTTAAGTACCTACTAGTAGTAAACCTTATCTAGGTAGGCTATAAAGGACTAATCTACCTATTAAAGGTAATTATTACTAGGGCTAGTATCCTACTAAAGGCCTTACTAGCGTAGCTTCTAAAATGCTACTAGATTTATAGTAAGCTTAGGGTAAAGGGTAACGTTAAATAGCGTAAGCTTTATAATACTATCTCTATACCTATAGAGCTTAATCTCTACTATACTGTATATATTAATAGGTAATTATTATAAGCTAGCCTAGAGGAAATTGCTAATAGGGGCTACCCTTAGTATTTTAAACTAAGTAGTATTATTAAATATATAGATAGTTAAGCCTAAATTAAGTATTACTAATCTAGCTAAGTAATACTTACTCTTAGTAGTATAAAAAGATATTAGTTTAATATACCTTTAGTATCTACTATATAGTTAGTTATTCTTAGTTTTATTAGCCTATACCTACTACAGTTACTCTATAAGCTTAGGCTTATATTTAATATATATATTAATTATCTTCTTAAGTATAGTATTAAGGTAGTACCTTTCTAGAAGCCTATAAGGGAGGGTATATTAGTAGCTAGCTATTTAGTAGTTTTTACCTTAGTATAGCTAGTAGCTAAAGCGCTTTAGAGATAGTATCTCTACTATACTTATACTTAACCTCTTATACTTAAGAAGTATGCTTTACTTACATAAGATAACTATTACTTTAGTTAATAATAGGGTAAATTACTTATAGGTTACGCTTAGCTTATATAATTATATATACTAATAGCCTCTATACTTATAGCTTTAGCTATTGCCTACATTCTAATTATAGTTATCTTTACTATTATTTCCTATATTAGTTAAGCTAAAAGCGCTATACCTTACTTATTACTTAGTAGGCGCTTTACTTAGGTTATCTATAGCGCCTTAAATCTTACTTATTATTATAGAGATTATAAGATCCTCTTTCTTAGCATCCTTTTTAGCTTATTAATAAAAGGTATATACTTATTAGGATAGATAGCTACTTAAAAGCAGCTTAATAATATTCCTAAGCTAGTACTATAGGTATTATATATATAGGATATTATTAGCCTTTATATAGTAAAAAGCCTCTTCCTACTTAAAAAGCTATTTCTTAAGCTCCTTTACGTTTAAAAGGTAGTTATTAAGGCCTTCCTAGAGGGTCTTTTTATATTTTATCTATACTGTATTATACTTCTCTTTAGGGTACTCTAAAATATAGTTCTTAAGCTCTTTTACCTACTTATTAAGGTAGTTATTAAGGTTATAGTAGTACTCTAAAAGCTCTTTACTAATAGTATCTCTAAACTAATCCTATAGTAGTATATACTTTTATATATATATCTTATACTCCTTTAATTTATTATTATATTTAGCTTTATGCTTTTTATAGGGGAGAAAGTTACTTTAAGAGAGCTTATAAATACCTCTAGTATATAAGTCTTTAGGTGCTATATATAAGAGAAGGTTACCTTAATTTATAGCTAGTAGTAGAGAGGGTGTAACTTATACCCCTTAGGCATTTTCCCCTTAGGTATTTACCCCTTAGGTATTTACCCCTTAGGTATTTACCCCTTAAGCGCCTTAAGCGCCTTAAGCGCCTTAAGCGCTTAGTAAAGCTAATCTTAAGTATATAACTTAATACTTTAGATAGTTATAGGGCTTAGGGTATATAGGATATATAGTAAGGCTCTTAATTATCTTATAAGGTATATAAGAGTTACTTTTTAATAGGTTAATTGCTTTCTAGAGGTTATATATCTAGGATTTAGCCTTTAGCTACTTAAACTAAATAGTCTAATTAGAGGGGATCTTTAAGGTAATTTTTATATTATTAGATATCTTACTTAATTAAGCTTATAGGAATTACTTTACTAAGCTTATTATAGTTAATTTCTAAGTATATAAGACTCTTAATTATTAAAAGTAATAAGGATTAAGGTTATATATTAATTATATGTATATTAAGTGTGTTATATATATAATTATTATAGTGTAGCTAGGCTGCTTAGCAAGCCTTTTAGAACCCCTTTCTTAGGTGCCTAAGGCTACTAGAAAAGCCTGTTGCCTAGGTCTAAGCCTGTAATAATTACTCCTATATTTACCTAAGCAGTTAGGCTATACTAGACTAAATATAACTAACCTTTAGGCGCCTTTGTAGCGCCTTTTAGGCGTAGCGCCCTCTATATGTATACCTTAATTTTAATAAAAGAGCTCTACTAGGGCGCCTATTAAGGCAGTAATAGGGCGTAGCTACAGCTTACCTAGGTACCTAAGTATAAATATCTACCTAGGTAGGTAGTTAAGGTACCTATATAGATAAAACTAATATAGGTACCTATAATTAACCTATTACAGTTATTCTTACTTATCTAATACCTTAAGCTTTATTATTATTCTAATTTCTTCTTTTTATTACCTCTTGTTAGTCTATATTCTCTTCTTGTTCTATATTCTCTTGTTAGGTCTCTTTCTTAGTTATATCTTATTCCTAGTATATTTCCTCTTATTAGTCTGCTCCCTCCCTCTCCTTTTAAGTGTATTCCTAGTTTATGCTGCTCTTTCTAGGTCTCTTTTTAGGTTACTTTCCTAGTTATATCTTCTTCCTAGTATATTTCCTCTTGTTAGTCTGCTCCCTCCCTCTCCTTTTAAGTGTATTCCTAGTTTATGCTATCTTCCTCTTTCTTAGTCTCTTTTTAGGTCTCTTTCCTAGTTATATCTTCTTCCTAGTATATTTCCTCTTGTTAGTCTGCTCCCTCCCTCTCCTTCTAAGTGTATTCCTAGTTTATGCTGTCTTCCTCTTTCTTAGTCTCTTTTTAGGTCTCTTTCCTAGTTATATCTTCTTCCTAGTATATTTCCTCTTGTTAGTCTGCTCCCTCCCTCTCCTTTTAAGTGTATTCCTAGTTTATGCTGTCTTCCTCTTTCTTAGTCTCTTTTTAGGTCTCTTTCCTAGTCATATCTTCTTCCCAGTATATTTCCTCTTGTTAGTCTGCTCCCTCCCTCTCTTTTTAAGTATATTCCTAGTTCATGCTGTCTTCTTCTTTCTTAGTCTCTTTTTGGGTCTCTTTCCTAGTCATATCTTCTTCCTAGTATATTTCCCCTTATTAGTCTATTCTCTCGCTCTCCTTTTAAGTATCTTCCTAGTTCATGCTGTCTTCCTCTTTCTTGGTCTCTCTTTGGGTTTCTTTCCCAGTCATCGTTTCCTCCCAGTCTATTTTCTCTCCCTCCTCCTAAGTATCTTTCCAGTTCACCTTTTCTTCTTCTTTTTGGGTTTCTTTCCCAGTCATCGTTTCCTCCCAGTCTATTTTCTCTCCCTCCTCCTAAGTATCTTTCCAGTTCACCTTTTCTTCTTCTTTTTGGTCTCTTTCCAGGCCATCTTCTCTTCCTCTTTTTGGGGCTCTTCCTGGGCCTTCTTCTCTTCCTCTTTCTGGCTCTATTCCTGGTTCATCCAACAATCTTGTTTCAATAAACGGCGGCAGCGACTCAGCCACAGCCAGTGCCCAGGTCCAAGTCCCAGTCGTTCTGAAATGCCTCATGTTTGCCTCAGTCCACTTCTGGGGCAATTTCACAGCCGGGTTGCCGAATTCTTTGGCCCATGTCAATAACTGCTCGACGCCGGTGAAGCCTTTCGCTTCCAATTGGTGTCTTGTGTAATTATGATCCCAAGCATTGTTCATGGTCTTGTCAATGTCTATGCTTGGGTATTTGTTGCCGCCTGGGATATTCGACTTCTGAAACTTTGAGCCCTTGATTAACGCTGGCACAATGCCGAGTCCTCCTTGCCTTTTAACACTACCATCATTAAGACGATACTGCATCTGCATGTAAATCTGAGTCTGTAGACCTTCCTCCCGGAGCTGTAGGATGGTCTTGATTATCTCTATGCCTCGCTGGTTGTTTTTCTCTACTATAGCCGTTTCGTTGGGGGAGAGTTGGTAGCTTCTGACTCGGAAGAGTTGGAAATGCGATTCAATCTTCTCAATGAGGTAATGGTATGAAGTCTTATAAGGGTCTGCATCGGTATAGAGAGATGCATGATAATCCTTTTCTTCAAGGTTTCTAGAAAACATTTCTCTGGTTAGCATAGGGTCAATTGTAGAAACATCAAGTGGCTCGCTGTGTCTGAGTATGCGAAGCTGCTCAGCGACCTCATGTATTGTCGGTAATGTCCCGTTCGAGTTGGACCATGGAGCTTGCAGTGAGCGGTATTTCTTTCTGACGCGGTGCGAAAGTCTCGTAGAATCCACACTAAGTCCGTGGATGCGTGCTTGGAATTCACCGAATGTGAAACTTTGGTCTACACCACTTCCCATGTTTAGAAGAGGATCTGAACGCTGACGTTGATTGCCTTCTTGGGTGTACCGATTTTGCGGAAGAAGTTGTCTCTGAAAGCGAGCACCTTCTATTTTACTGTCCCAATAATTACACTATTAGCTCTATGTGCTTCATTTAGGTATGTATAGAATAACTTGAAGCCTACACAAAGGTGTCATAGCGAGTCCAGAGAAAGATTCGTTCATAAGCATGAACTTGATAGTTGCCTCCTGCAACTGGCACTAGGAGCACTGCTAAAAGCCATGTTGTGGTGCTTAACCATAGCAGCACGCTTAAGAGACTATGCATGCTGGTCGTGTTATAAGAGGAGAAGAAGCAAGCCAATGGAATAATAGTGATGAGAATAAAAAACTGTCTGTTTGGATGCGTAATACAAGAATAAGTGTGACATAGTACTGCAAGTAGGGGATACTTTAGGGCAAGCAAGTCAAGAGTAGGTTGGATAGATGATTTAGCTTTTATACAGAGATTCTGATTTGGGGCTGGCTTCTTTACATTGAAAAACCCGATGAACACAGTATCCTAGCCGGATTCGTCCTGGTGGGCAGTCAAGCACTATCGTGCATATGCTCGCTCATTTGACCTTAATGCCCCTACCAACGGCATAGAGGTTCAAGTTGTGTCGCCACCAGCCAAGACCGAGGAGCAAAAACAGAACCTGGCGAATTATGATTACTGGTCAATCTTGAAGCTAACTGGCGTCTGGAAGACGCACTGTTACGGTACAATGTAACAGAGGCTCTGAAAGGTCTTGATCTCTTGCCGTTATTATTCTCGGATAGAATGCCAAGGCTGAGAATGGACCGCACTCCCGTCATTTCTGAAGAGTCTTCCTCGATGGGGAAACAGTAGTAGGCAGCTAAAAGCCTATTACAGTAGGTAATTACTTTCAAGTTTCCCAGAGCCAGAGCAGAGCTTCTGAGATAAGCTCGTCGGTTCGGTGGTTCCGTGAGCACCAAACAGTCGTCACCC